>VDFB02375399.1:0-216376 GCA_007258455.2 Sequoia sempervirens
CACCCCTGAAACCTTAGCAACCAAACTAATCACTACAGTTATTGATATTTCACACAAATAGAAATTGGCTTCTCATTTATTAGCTATTCAAAAGAAAATAAACATATATATGGCCTCTTGGATGACATAGTGATAATTATCCAAGAGTTGAGTTAGTTGGATGAAGAGAAGTAATAGTTCAACAATGAGAGATAGTGGTGGCACCTAATTGCATTCAATCAAGGGAATACACATGCTTAGTAGCTTCCTAGGAAAAGACTAATTTGCCTAAATAAGCTTAAATAAAAGAGGTTCAATAAAATATCACATCAATAAGTGCCATGTTAGGTACCCATGTACAGAGTAGAATCCCCCAAAAGAAAGAAAGAGATAGCATACACCCAAAGAGAGAGAGGAAAGAGAGGAAGGACTAGGTAGCCCACCAAAAGGAAACCTCTTGAATCCCCAACAAGCTGCACCAGAATTAGACAAAGATGGAGAACATTGGATGTTGAAAAAGGTCCACATGTATTTTACAACATTCCTTCCCTTAGGAAAAGGTATAGCTGAAGGTGCATGCTAAAAGTCTTCCCACTTCAAAAGAGGATATGTGGGAAGAAACAATAAAATTGTCTAGAATTGGTTCAAGAATATTGGGATGGGGTGCCAAAGCCATCTTGATCAAAGTATGTGAAAGTCACCATCAAAGAGGAATTGATAAGATGAGGTGTACCATCCAAAAAAGGAATGTGCACCACAAGGGGGTTGTTACTAGGTATTCTTAATGTATTCTCTAAAAGAGGAGGATTCATGAGATAGGGTTGATCACATAGAGGAACTCTCATCAAATAAAAGCATTATGTCCTCCACGAAGTGAGGACAATCATCATGATAAGATTTTGTTAACAAACAACCAATGTCACAAAAGTAGAAATGTGAAAGGGTGTCTCTTTAACGAGGAGACGATCTTGCAAATAAGTGTCAATAGATCCGTTCCAAGTGCATCACTAGTTGACATCTTTGAAGTGTGCGGGTCCTGAAGCTTTTCATCATCATCAACATGATTATTAGTATGATCGGCTAGTGTGGCATCTATGGAAACATCAGTCATTGTGTCATCAAATAACTAGAAAAGGGTCCACCAAGCAGTATAAGAGTACTCAATGTTTTCAACGTGATGTAGAAAGCCCATGGAATGTGCCAAACAAAGGTGACCGCAAACAATGTCATACTTATTTAGCCTCTTAGTGTGCTTGGCTAAACTAGTTGGTTGTAGAACTTGTCTCAATAGATAGCAACAAAGACCTTTTTGAAAAAAAAGTGATGCAAAAGCATCCTAGGGTGTAAGAGTGATCATTCGTCAACTTAAATATTTTCTTTTACTTGCTTATTTGCTTACAAGTTTTAATTCATACCAACTATTCATTGAAGATCTTGTTGTGTTTTATTGTAGTTGCATCTCACCTTGCGATTGGGAGAATATATTCTACGTTGGTCTTTCAACGTCATGTTCAATTTGAGAGGATTTTGTTTAGGAAAGAGGCATAATTTAGTTTTTGATCTATCACTGGACTTGACTTGCTTACACTTAGTTTTATTGTTTCTTGCTTCAACAACTTTGTAGAGTTTGAGGCAATAAAGGAACACATAGTAAGGTACATTGGACCCAAGAGTTCTTATTTTGTGAACCGTATCAAGAATTATCAACCCTTCATCGTCAGATCCAATTTATTGATATGTTTGGCTGACTACGTGTTTTGTAAGGCATTTAGTTTTGTGCCACCTTGTGGTTGATTGAGATCACTCCTATGATTGGAAGTTGATATATAAACACTCTTGAAGATCATTAGAAGGGGAGCAAACAATTTAGGAAGATAGTGGATGTATAGTTTGGAATTAGTGTATATTGTAATATCCTTTGAAGTTTTGTAATTGTTCAATTGTAATTAATGGCTAAGGTATAGCATGTTGGAAGCCCATTGCGGCAAGTTGTAATGTTTTCTATATATGAATAAATAACTTGTGTCTTTTTGTTTCATTAAATTTGTTGCATGTTGAATCAACTGTCTATATGATTCTTGTTGCGGTAGGTTGTAATGTTGTTGATTGTGTTGGGGCTTAATTTGAAAATGCAAGAATTGCTTAAGTCCCAACCCCTTTGTGCATTAGGACTTATTTTCCCATCATCTATAACCAATTTGAAAAAACCTTAAATGGGTCTCCCTTGGTCAAAATTGCCTAAATGTTGTTATTCATCATCCCCCATGTTCGTAATAGATGCTAGAAGTTGCAAAAAGTTGAAAAAGTTATAATTCTTGGAAGGTTTTGGTCTTTTCCTTAGTTTTCATGGAGTTGAGTTTTAGTGGATTGTTGGACTTCTTGTCATGATCTCTAGTCTTCCATAGAAATTTCGCAAACTTTGTTAGGTCTCTTTTTTCCTCTTAAGTTCCTTCTTTCCATTAGTTTGCGGCTTTTTGATAGACTCCCAGACTTCTTTATCTTGACCTTCCAACCTCACATCCTCTTTCACATGTCTGCAATCTCCCATTCTCTTGCTCCTTTCCCTTTTTCCCTTTTCTTGAGTTGTGGGGCTCACTTAGACTTTTGTTGTTTCCTTTCTATGAAATTTTGGACTTCCCATCCTTCCATTTTTTCCCACATTCCCTTTGATCCATTTCCAGTGGACTTTTAGTGGAATTTTGGACTTCCATTGTCATGTCCTGTCTTGATCTCCAACCTCAACATGAAACCTTGAATTTCCTATCTTGACCTCGTCTTTCATCAAATTCTCACATTTCCTTTAGATTGCCTTTGTTATTAGCCATATCTTTTTAGAATGCCATAAATGACTAGATTTGACTCCTGCAATTGCTCCATATGGATTTTTCTACCTAAAAGCCATTGTTCATCCTGAGGGTGCAGATCTACATGCAATTTCAATGGTGAATGATGAAGAAGTCTAGTTCGTTATGAATGTGGTGGTTGGGTTCTAGTTGCCAATCTTCACTCAAGCTCCAGACTGCCCATATTGTAGAGTTCATGAGAGTTCACTTCTCTTGCTTGCCACATTTATGGTCTCTTGTTTTCCATTAAATTCCCACAAGCAATTGGGCGACCAAGTAAAATACTATATGTATAGGCTTGTTCTATAAACAAAGGGTTAGTTATTTATGCTTCTTACGCAATTGTCTAGGGTTTCAAATCTTGCAAGTCCAGTTGCCTAGAGAGCAACACACTTTGAAAATCACAAGGAGGTTGTAAATCTGTGACTGATGTTTGCAATTGAATATTTGCACGGCCATTTGTTAATCTTCAGAGGAGCTTGTATCTAACAAATTGTGACAACATTCTCGCATGGGGTTTCCCTTGGCCACATTTGTTGGTTTGATTTTAACAAGGATTTGATGAATGTTGAATCTTTCTAATTCATTGGATTTGTAATTGTCTCTTCTTTATTTCATATTGATTTTTGGAGTTCGAAGATGGATTATTAAGTATCTTTGGTTTTGTGATAACATAAATTTAGTGTATATACATAACTCATATTTTGTTGTGATTTCAATGTATTATTTCTCTTGGTAATTGGGCTTTGTAACCCACTAGATAATGCACTAGTCTCGGAATTTTATGATCAACCATACACTCAAAACAAAAAAACATCTTTCACCAGTTGTTTAGGAATAGGTTAGTAGTGTATATGCACTTCATGACTTAGTGATTCCACTAGGGAAACATCTCTTCAAGAATCATGTTTTGCATACCTACATCTTGCAATTGTGCAATGACGTTTATATTGGCTTAAAAGAGGTTTTATGTGTGGTAGGTTAGTCTTCAATCTAGTGACAACCTTTGGGGGCAAGCATACATTGGATATTTTTGTAGTGCTTTCAGTTTTTCTATCATTATTTATGATTGATCTTATCAAGGATATCTCTAGGAACACTCTCTTTGGTCTAGTTCAGACTGAAATGAAGGAGAGAATATCCACTCTTAGCAATTGGCCTTAAATTACTCACACTTTGTTGATGAGCTGATTAATCCCCCTTTAGGATGACATTTCCTTGGCCTTGAAGGAGATTGATTTCTCTAGGAGTGTGAGCAGCGATTTCAGGACCCAATAGATTGTATATGATTAAAGAACATATTGTTGTTGTACTTTTCCATTGAGTTTTGCCATGTGCTTGTTTATTGGCTACATGGTTGGATAAAATTTCATTGCACCCTTTGGCCATGATTGTATCAAAAAGTGACTCCATATACATTCTCCTAGAGCAGATTTTTCTTCCATATAGTAGGATTATAGGAAAGGATTGATCTATTTCACATGCAAATATTAATGCACATTAAAAGAGTAACCAAGAGTGTGTTGTGTTGTACACACAACATGAAAGGTGCTCATAATGGCATTAAAGATGCAGCCCCCCAAAATTTGGCACTTTATAGAATAGCGTGTTCCCAATTTAACTGCATCTAGACAAGCATTGGTTTTGATCTTGGTGAGTATATTTTATAAATGAAAACAAAAAATAGAAAGTACAATTTTGAGGCAAAATGAGATTAAATAACAACACTTCCAAAAAAAGTACTTAAAATGGAGTGTGTGTGCAAGAATGAAGCTTTGGAAATTCCTAAAATGAGATCAACTTAGTAGATGTTTGAAGTTTGAACATTTTGCAAATCATAGGAATGTGAGACAATTACCAAAATATTAGATTACTCTATGTAGCTCTAAAAAATATGCTAGAATAATTTTTTTGACATTAATTGGACACCTAGATAAGTGAGAACGGGCTTGTCAAAGTCCAAGTGTCAAATTGAAATGCAAATCCTCTCAGCCAAGGACTAACCTAGGAAGGTGTTGATCTCAACAAGCAGAGTGGACAATATGATTGTGTTAATGTGGCAATTGACTCTTTAGTATGAAATTGCTGACACTGCAACTGACTGTGCAGTACTGTCTTGTTGATGGAGTAGATAATTGTGCGGTAACACATCATTGCTTGGCAGATGTCATGTAAGGTTGATCTAACCTTGATGTGGTGAGGTGATGTGTTTGTTGGTGTGGCGGTGTTGACTTGTTTCATTTGTAATCCTGGTGCAAGGGTGGTGCTTGCGTGGTAGGTAGGTGGAGGTGAAGTAAAGATTGAGTGACGACTTGATGATGGCAATAGTTGCAATTGAGTGGCAATGGTGCTCGAGTGGTGCAGCGGCTAAGTTGCAGTTCCAATGGCTCAATGACATGTAAGTGGCAACAACACAACAATTTATTGTTTTTTATCAAAACTGCTTAATGTATGGTATGGTATGAACTTGCAAAAATAGAGATGAATTTTTTTTTTTCTAAACCACTTGTTTGATTGGGCGATTTGACAGGTGATCCCTATATTTTTGGCTGCTTTGGAGACAATGGCAAGGCCAAATTTGCAATAATACAATTTGGGTACCAGTTTGGGGTTGGGATGGCTTGGGGATCACCTAGTGTTTGGCCCAGGCACCCTTTGTACTGAGAAGGATCCACAGGATACACAAGGTGCCCAGGCTGAACCCCACATGAACCTGTGCCAAAATCAGAGAAATCTGACATCAAAAGAAGAACCCTAAGTGATGCCTTTGAATGAAAATCTGAATTTTCTGAAATTAGAAACCCTTTTGATGTTAGGTGTCTCTTGGAATCTGCTGATAACAGGTTCTTTTGATGGAAGTTTGATAAATAATTTGTTGCTGCTGGAAGCTGCTGCTCTGTTGAATGTTAATGCAACTCTGCTATGCTGACCGGATGAAGATAACACCTGCTACGAAGAAGTCTGATGCTGCATAAAATTGACTATTGCTGGTTGTTGATGAAAATACAACTGGTGTAGATAGAAAGCATGGAAATTAATTTCACTGCTCAGCTGCTATGAAATGAATGAAGAAAGAAGGCATATATATGCATAAAACAATGCTATTTCCAGCATCCTTGTCTTCTATATATATCTGCTCTATTCTAGCTTTTAATTCCTATTTATGACTCAAAGGGGTCCCCTAATTTGACTTTAGATGACGAAGTTTATATTAATGAAAGATTATGTTTGTAGGAACATTTATTCTATAATATTATGTTTCAAATTTATATATGGATAGTTATATTATTATATGTGACTTATGTTATATTCGTTGATAAAAAAATATATTATATATTATACAATAATAACTATAATATGTCTTCTATGTTACATTCATATATATATATATATATAAAAAATTATATATTTAAATTCATATTAATGAGTATTATTGTGTTACTGTGTATATATGTATATATATTCTAACCCGTAGCTAAACCTAGGGAAGAAAACCTGCCGTTGTGTGTACCTGAACTTCAAACCTGAAACTGAACTGGCAACTTAGATTTAATGAGAAGTGAAATCTTTCATTTGAAATTTTAAAAAAAGTGTTATAACAAGAAGATCAAAACCCATCAGTTTGATTGGCTGATATAGTACTCAAGGAAAATTAGAGGAATCTCCAAGACAGACAAGAAAGGTAAGTTTGAACCCAACTTACCTTGTAATGAGAAGGGAAATTTTTCATTTGAAAATTTTAAAAAATGTGGCCATACAAATTGGTTATAATACGCTCTGACAACATATCTATACCTCTCAGCCAGTAGATTTTAGCTGTAATAATTTTCTGCCTTAGTGTCTTGGGGGAAATGGTCCTTCTCTAAGTGTTACCTTTTTAATTAAGTTTTTAGATTTAAGCAGTAATGCATATTATTTAGTATCTTAAGGCTCAAAGTGCACCCATGCACTTTATGGTTTGAATTTTGGAACATTACTGTCTACTTAAAATTGAAATAAATATGTATTGATGGACATTATATATTCAAACTTATTACTTTACTTGAAATGGAAATAAAAATACGTACTAGAATTTACATCTGAAGCTGTTTTTTATGTGTATTCACAGCAAGCGTTGATGGGCAGCAAATCCGATGAAGAACAATTGTTTTCACCAACTTCTACAGAGTCTAAAGATGACACGTCTAGTGATCTTGATCGCTACATTCAAAACCTTAAGGTATCTATGATTGCTTATGCATAAAATCTGATTGCTTGTTGATGAAAAACTGCAATATTGTTGAGAAACAAGGTGAAACTAGTGCAATAAAATCTCTTACAAGTGTATGCACATCTGAAATTTAATTGTTTATCCGAGGATTACCATATAATGATTATGTGATTGCATAAAATCAGCAATAAGAATAAAATCAACTTACCATATGCACATAGGATTTATGTGGAGAAAACCTTTTGGAGAAAAAAATCCATATAATAAAGAAAAATATGTATTATTCTTCAACAAAGAGATACAGCCAACACATTGACGTAAAGTAAACTTATGAAACCACCATCTCATACCCTCAATATATAGGCAAGGAGAAAGGACAAAACTATAAATGGTTTACCAAAACAACGGATATCAAAACCATTGTATCATGCAAAAATCCCATGTCCCCCTTAGAGAGCATCTTCTGAGAAGAGTAAAATGATGACTTAACATGAACATCACATGGGCTCAATCAATTAAACCCCTAAAAAATAAACATAACTGCAAATGCATCTTTGATTCCATAACTCTCAATGGTTCACATCCTCTAGTATTGTAATGCCCTGCCACGCAACCCTAGAGGAAGTTGCAACTAACTACTCAAACGTACTAATTTTTTTTTTTTTTTTAAAGTACAAATAACATGCAAGTTCACTATCCATTGCAACAACTTCTAAGGTTACGAGACTGAGATTACTTTAAAACCCAAACAAGAAATATGAATTGAAACCATAGCATTTAATTACTTAACGAATTAAGAAACACATACATTCCATACAAGATATATTACAAGCAGCATAAGAGATACCACATGATTTTAAATATCGATAATTTACAATAATATTACAACTCTCATTCCTCGAATGAGGTAAATCCAATAAACATGGATACAGATTACATCTTCCACTTCGATAACAAATGAGGGGTAATAAATTACAAGTTTCAATTGAAAAGAATTAAGCATGAAATGAAAGTGGATCCCACGAGCTCTCCAACTGGAAATCTCGTCCACACGAACAAGAACAAAACCCAACGGAGTAAGGTGCACGTTCCACCCAACCAAGTGATACCCGAAGGCTCACCCCCCGTGCTAGGAGATAGTAACAAGGATTCCTATACAAGACCATCTACCTCTAGACACAGGCTAATACATAACTGAACTGAGTCAAATACAAACACAATATCACTTAACACAATGGTTACAATGCTTCCAGAGAACAATGATCATCTACGCAGTACAACAAACTGACTTCTAGTTGTCATAGAGAGAGTGTCACACATCATTTGCTATGAGTTACCCTGGCTCAACCGTTCTAGGCTACCGGACCTCCATTCTGGGTTACCTTGGCTTGCCTCTACCAGTTGCCGAACCCCCATACAAACTGTGCTTCTCGTCTCATCTCAAGCCTTAAAAAGCTTATGAGTCATGAAAGAGGCATTCATTATCTTAATTTAGTCTGAAATTTTTTCATTAATTCTTTTTAAGTTATCACTTACTTAAACCCTAAGTGAGTTACCTTGGCGCCCCTCTGTGTGCCGGACCCCCACATAGAGCCACTCTCCTATCGACAACACACACGGTACAAAACCACAATTCAATGGGTAAACTAGATAAGACAACCACTCCAATCCAAGGAGGCAACATCTAATGAAAACTCACTCCAAACACTGGAGGAAACAAAACACATAATCCACTCCTTCCAAAGGAGGCACAAACCACATAAACCACGCATAATCCAAAGGAGGCACAAACCATCCCTGTTCGTGAGAACTGGATAAAACAACAGGATACAACTATACGCACTACCTAAGGCAATACAAAGGTTGACTAACACATTACAACAACCCACACAATTAAATGAAAACCCCATCTGGAAGACTTAACATAAATAATTAATTCCCTTTGCCCAACATCAAGAATGAGAGAAATCACATAATGAAAGGACAATTTTAACAATTTATACCCTAATTTAGGATTTCCTAAATCCAAGCATAACAATGACATATTGCATATAACCATAAAAATAATTATTATTTGCAAATACTCAAAAGTAAATAAAATTACATTTGCAACATTGAGGAATTTAAAACCAATAATTTAATTCCATTTTTCTCGATTATCCATAATAATCAAAATCAAATTTTAAATAAAAAACATTTTATTATAAAATCAATTTTAATTTGCATCTGTTATAATAAAATAACCATCTTAGGATCAATATTTTTAAATATATATTTCTGAAAACAATTTAAATTCTCAATCATTTAAATCAAACCCCAATTTTGATAATTGATTACACCAAGAAAATATACACACACACACATATATATATGTATATATATATATTAAAATAATATATAAAATATATATACATATATATTTATATAACATATATCATATATATATTATATATAATATATAAAATATATATAAAAATTTATAATAATAATAAAAAAAGAAAGTCAACAGCTGCTGCGCAGCCCCCAAAACAGGGGACGCAGCCCCTGTTGGGAGCTGCCAATGCCAGCCTCGGCCAAAGATGGGGGTCACCGCGGATGGCAAATACTGCGCGTCGCCTTCACGCCACCCCATACGGGGCGCTTCCAGCCCCAAACCAACCTTTTATGTAAACTTAAATTTTTTAAAACAACAAAAATTAAAAACACAAGAATTCTTTGGTAACTCGTGGTAAAAGTTTAAATATTTCTTCAAACAGGAACGAAGAATATATATATATATATATATATATATATAAACACACCTCATATATATATATATAAGTAATAAAAATCTTTCACTTACAAGTATTAAATCGGCGCTTTCAACAACCAAACCTAGCAAAATAATATATAAAGGCGGCTTCAGTAGTTTCTTAATTTCTCTCTGATATCCCCAATCTGGGATTATTGTGAATTTAAATGGTTTTCGTTTCTCCATTTTCTGGTGCTAAACTTGGAAATTTCTGTTGAAAGAGTTTGTTTTTCCACAAGAAACCTAAATTCTTTCAAGATTTTAACATGGTTTTCAAATGTGTTTGCAACAAGTTTTCAAAACTGAAACCCCAATTTTCAAAACAATAAAAAGAAAACAAGAAGAACTTGTTTGAAGCTTGAAGAAGAAATTTGGTGTTGAGTTGCAATTTCCACTTTGCCAAAATCTTTCCAAATCTTCACTCCAATCCAAGTGCATCCACAACAAGAGAAAATCCTTCCTTCCTTCTTTACAACCAGATTTTTCAAGAAATGAAATCTTCTCCTATTTTTCCCCAAATTTGGTCAATATACTCTAAAATATCCCATCCACCATAGTTATTACTCCTCTATCCATTTAGGAGATATTTTGCTTTTTTTGAAAATTTAAAACTAAAATTTCTATTCAACAAGAATTTAAAACTTTTAATAATTCTTTTTCAAAAGCATTTGAAACTTTTTAATAATTTCTTTTCAAAAGAAATTACAACTTTTAAAATTTCCTTTTCCCAAAAAATAAATTAACACTTTTAATTTCATGCATTTTTTTAAAACCACATGAACCATTTAATTTATGCACTCCACAAATAAGTTTAATTAATTAGTTCAACACAATTAATTTAATTAATCAATAAAACAAATCTAATCCAATATTAGATCATTTTATTAATTAAATTAAATTAATTAATAAATTAAATAACATTTCTAGCATTATAACTAGATTAATTTAATAGACAACTTAAATACATAGAGCCATTTATTTACCTTTTTCCAACTTGCAATTAAATGAAATCAAGGAGAGATGAACAACAAAGAAGCAACATAACCCGACTAAAACCCGACGACACACTATGACGAGGGTGATGACTTGGCACGGAAAACCTAGCTACTATCTTCCAATTGAATACTGTTGGTCAATGGACACACTCAAACCTGTGAAATCAGGTGGAGTCGATGTCCTGTACCTGTCAACCTGCGCACAAAGAGTATATCGCACATGCATATATATAATATAATAAAACACACCGTGAAGAGGAAATCTCGGAATCTCGCAGGGCGCTCGCAAGCGAGTGGTGCAATTCTGTCCCCTTCACCAATACAGTATTACTAATTGATGAATCTAACATCAATAATATAATCAAAAGCATAAAGCATCATTAATTCAAATATCTGCTCAGTTAATCCAAAACATGCTATAATGATAATATCAGAGTAAAATACCATCACATCAAAATATAACATTCACATCACTTTACAGTTTGCGATCAAATAGTAACCAAGTACCAAAGTCAAAGTAAAAACAGAAACAACATAATAAAAAAGAACACTGTACGATCAAAAGAGCCAAAATGGAGGGGTGCTACAAGTATAGCACTCTATTTTGGAGTGGCCAATTCATGTGGGTCCCATCTGATATGCAAAGATCCTCCATTCCTCAATCCTAGGACCTAGAATCAGGAAAGTGCATTTAGTGAGTCCAAAGTCAACTGTAACCGCCATTGTTGTGCTCCACCTCCTTCATGAATGTATATGACAACTAATGCCAAGATTCTTGAGGCATCTTAATTACAAATTATTTTCCATTTATACCCTAGGCATCCAAAGACACTTTCCAAGAGTGTTGGAGATACATGAAATATGCATAGGATTGGAAGGTAAATGACACCTTAACCCACACAATGTATGGTAGCAAAAATAAAATATTTAGCTTGTGATTGATACAAATAATAATTTTATAGAACTCCATTTTGTCAACATTTTTCTGACTTCAATTGGCAACAGTTAAATCTTTATCCTCCAAATGCACTAGTTTCTTGACCCAAAATATTCTAAACTTATTTTACACAAAGGGTAAACTCAGAAAAGATCTTAACACAATATACATACATACATACTGTATGCATGTATTCTTTTTTTTTTTTTTTTTTTCTGAAAACACATATATGCAAAAAACAATACAATAATTAATGCTACTTATAGTCACCATCTCTCTAGATATTCCTTGCTGTTGCCTGGTACTGCTAAGTGCCTGGAATAACCTTGTTGCAATCTCGTAATACTGTCTTAGGGGGTTTCTGTCCTCACGAGATGTCAATTTGAAGGAGCCTGAGGGTTTCATCTTAGCAAACCTGCTGCTATAGCAGTGTCCAAGTTCTGAAACAGAATCAAGTTTGTTTGTGTTGTAATGATCAATTGAATGCCTTTCCTCTTCCCAGTGCTACCTATATAATCCTCCAACTCCAGCAACCCACAATTAATATTCCTTTATTGGGGGTATCTAACTAAAACTGACTGAACATATCTCTACATAATTTCTTGCAGTTAACTGCACAGTTACTAACTCATTCACCGATAGACTGCATCTATGTCCAGTCAATGGTAGATAATTCCACCATTGGCGGTATCTAACTTATACTAACTCCTCCTTAAATGTGGGCAATAACTGAACACAACTTTCTTGATTAGCTGAGATAACTGAGAATGCTAACTGGGAACTAATTCACCTTATTCTAGCTGAAGACTTAGTCCTAAATCTGATTTAACTGCGAACATGACCTTTATTTTCTAACTGCTTGCTGACAGGAACTCTGTTCAGCACTCAGATTAAAAAAGGATATGAAACCCTAATATTGTGTTCTGTCATTTTGGTCATCTTTTCTATTGTGTTCAAAACTCTTTTGCTACTCTCAATGTATATTTTATTTTCAGAAGCTTCCTCACATCTCTCCATACTAGGCAATTTGGTCATCTTATCTATTTAAAGGTAGGTTTGGTGAATGATTTGCCACTTTTATGTCAAAAATGCATCGTATGGATTTGAAACTTGGGAATCTAAGAACTTTTTAAAATAAAATGGTTCTAACCTCTTTTGCCATCCTCAAAGTATGTTAGAAAGGACAAAATCTGCTCAGGCCTGTTGTTCTTTCAGAAGCTCTCTTGCATATCTTTCTACAAGTCTTAAGAAATATGTAAGAGAATTTGCTGAATTAGCCCCTTATTTGTATCTGGTTCTTGTCCTGTTTTGTCTTATTCCAACTGTACTACTTGTATAATGTTCTATACAAATGATCAAAAAATTCTTAGATTAGTATAGATGTATTAGTCATTAGTTGATTAAATATAAAACTTAGGGCATGACTTAGCCTTGGATTCATGTTAGTGGTTTAAAATAGCACTCAAATTATGAGAGTTATTTATTACTTTGTTGACATTTCATTTATGGGCACAAATACAATGAGAATCCATTGTTTGTTTGAGGCTTTGTAATGGTGAAAATCTTTCTTGTCTATTTCTCTCATGAAAATAAGATTGTACCTTGTTCATAGTGTCATGAAAAGATGAGTAACATTCTCAATTGGAACCTGTCTCTCAGGCAGATAAACTTCAAAGTATTCCCTTATATATTTATTATTTCAGTTTGGAACACAACTTTCAATAAGATATAAGATACATTTTACAAAATAGTCTTTATTCTTAATGGTTATTTACCTTGAGAAATGAGAAATAAGATGTTTAATTTTTTGGGTTTAGTACTTGATATCAGATCTGCAATCTAATGTTGCTTGTCACATTACATATTTCAGGACCAGTACAACCTTCCTATCTCTAATACTGTACAAGGAATGAACCCATTGATGCACAGATACCAGGTTTGTTTACTCATAGTGATTTTATGAGCTTCTCAATTTTAGTTATATGCATGGCTATGCAATATTGTTTAAAACTTATCAGGAATCTCAGAAATGGGCTAGTCTAGTTCCAATTTAGGGTTAGGCTATACAGTTAGTTACATATCCCCTCCCTGTAGTATCACTGTGTTCCATCTAGATTTGTACCATATACCCTCTGGATATGGCCCAGATAAAGACTGCATGCACATGCAGCAATGGACTGGTAGGGTACGGTACATATGGGGATGTAGTGGACATGAATGAGAAGGAACCTATGATGCATCCCACAAAAATTAACAAAAGAAAAAGTTCAAAGAACAGAAATTAATTAAACACATCTTTTTTAAAGAAAGGCAAGATGACTTTTTTCATATAAACAACTCATGTCTGAGGTTATAGTCGAAGGGGTTTTTCACTGAGATTCTAATTTTCTATGTTAAAACTTAATATGGATTTTTTTGGGCACACATATATATGTTGTACTGTAGTCATATCAGACTTATGGTTTCACAAAATTACAATGCATTTGTATTGGGCTGGTATAAACTCATCCCTGGAAGATAGACTTAGGGTTTGGAAATCAATCTTTTTTAATGTAATTTCTTTATATGTATTTTTGTTGCCTATTTAATTCTTTGATCTTGAAATTTTATTATCCTTATAATTTGTCATTGATCTAATCCTTTCAATGTTGACAGGTTTTGGATGCATTGATAATACTTATTTGTCGCAGGCCAGCTCCTGCTATAGAGGTATTATGGCTTGCAGGTTGTCTTCTACGGCAACTTCATCCATATCAAAAACAAAATTTCAGCGCCCACCATCTTAACTTGCTTGATGTAAGCATGATAGGGAACCCCCTTATGTTATGCATTATGTGAAATTCAAATGATTTTATCACTGCAGTTTCAAGCTTATAAACCCATAGTTTTCATTTCTTCTATTGTAATATAGTTTTGGCATTGTGATTAATGTGCAGCTCTGTTTTTGGATGTTTTTATATGATAAAAGTATTTGTTGCCAAGGTTTTATGTCAGTAGATTATACACATTTGGTTAGTACCAAGATGGTCTTTTGAAAGTACTGAGATGTTATTCCTCTAAGAATGCATTGAAGCTTTGACAAACTTAAGAGGAAAGTGCATTAATTCTCAAACAATAGTACTTGTAATCTGTTAAGTGTATTAAGTAAAAAAGTTGTACACAATTAATTCTGGTTTTGCCGATAAATTGAGATTTTGGTAACACTGATAATTACTTAGATTTGGCACCAAGATCTTGTGGAAACTTGAAAAATATTTGTTCATTAAAAGGCTGAAAAGCTAAAATCATAGCTTGTGCCCGAAGAGGCAAATGTTCAATTACTATTTTTGATCAAGCAAGCTCAGCCTGTCTGAACAGACAAACACCTGAAATCTTTATATGAACAAGTAAGTTTAGCTTTGGCCAGAACCACAACTTTCCAAAGCTAAGCTGATAATTAACCTCATGAAATATACACTCTTACATCTTGTCTTCCACAGGAAACTATGGGACAGCCTAAGAGTATTGCAAAGAGTTTTGATACTAAGCTTGATCGTAGTCTCCCTAAAGAGGCAATTTCCAAGGAGGGATAATGCTAAATAGTTAAAATCCAGAGTGGCCAGATACATTGCCTCCCCTGCACAGATATGTGTAAATGGGTATCGAATACTATACAGATACGACACTATTAGCTACGACATTTAGTGTTATGTTCTATGCTTAAGGTTTATAAATAATTGAATATATGTGTATTTTATAATTGCCATATCTAGCCACATTTGTATTAGGCTTTTTGAAAATTTGCCCTATTCATATCCAATACTGTACCCATTTCTTTGCAATTCTCAGTTAAATTTATCTGGCAACTATTACATCTAATTAGAGCATAAGATATAACCCACAAATTTAGATTATAGCTTTGAAATCCTTTCAACATTTTGTTGTTTTTCTCTTAAAAATTAATTGCTAGTTGTTGCATGCAAGCTTCTGGTTTATACAAGGAGTTTATGAACTTGATTTTGGGCCCAGGGGTTACTTGGAAGACAACATATTTGAAAAGGTCTAAATGAATGTTGAATGAGAGAGCAGTGTTACTCCAAGTGCTACTCAACAAGAGAGATTCAAGAACAAGATGACACCATGCTAGAATTGTAAATTGCAAGATTGTATGGAAAACTTGTACAAGATCCTACAGATTGGATTTATACCAGAAGATGCTTGTATATTAATTTTGTATCATCTTATGATGAACCTAATTAAAGAAAGGAGGTAGTCTATCAATAGAGATGCTAATAGAAAGGAGCAAGCTAGTCTTAGAGTACCAACAATGATGGTGCCTAACAAAGCAATTTGCTCAAAGGAACGAAGACTCGAGAGTAAGGATACCTTGCACTACCAGAAGTTGAATCTTCCATGGATTTGAGTTGGTCGATAAACTTAGCTTGGACAATGCTATGAGAAATAGTCCATTGCAATGGATGATGTGCTGCAACATGAGAGTTTGGACCTTCTCAATATGAGCCCAATCAATAGATCCCAAGCTAGGCCCCCAAAACCTAAGATCCATTCAAAACTATGTGCTTGATGATGGATTCCAAAATACTTATCTTTGAAGGGATATCTTGGAAGTTGATCTAGAAACATTGACGCTTCAAGACAAACGAGAATAACACTTGTAAAGATGTGAATGGAAGGCATGCTTCATGTTGAAGGAGGGACTAAAAATTGGACTCCCAAGTATGTGTAAGCCAATGTAATCTCTAAAGCTGCCCCATTGTAAAAGACCTAGAATTTAGAAAGAGAACATTTGGAGATGTTGAAAATTATGACCTTAATTTTACCAAGGTTGACTACAAGTTGGTGAAGTTCACAAAAGTAAGCAAGGGCATCAAGTTGCCACAATAGTCCTTTGGGAGAATGAGAAAGGAGACCGTCAACAAAAAGTATAATGGTTATGACCTTTTTGTGTAAAATACAACCATCATCTATATGAATATTTTGTTAAAGCATGGAATTGTCCAATATTTGTCTCATAAAGCTTCCAAGCTGCAGTAATGAGAGGGTGGTGGAATCAAGAATATTGTTGAAGACCGGTGAGGAGCCTTCTCAATACTAGCCTAGAGGGTCAAGATATGGTCAATGGTTTGATAATCTCTTTTGAAGCCAACCTATTTCAAAGCTCTAGGATTACGTCTCTCCAAGTGTGTAGAAAGCTGCATGTCTAACACAATAGCATAAAGTTTGGCAAATGTATGCCCATTCATGATGATCTTGTGGTTGCCAAGGTTGAATGCATCTCCAAGTTTATGAATAGGATGAATTATGTGTTGGGGTTAAGACTTAGAAAAGCTTGAACAAACCACCTTGTTAAAAAGTTTTGCAGAAGGGAGGGCTAGGGGATCCACACCAAATTTGATGAATTCAACTTGGAGGCCTTCACAATTTGTTGCTTTGTTGGTACATAACTTCAAAATTGACCTCTTGGCTATACAAGTGTAGGAAAAAGTAGAAGATGGTGGTAGGGTGGAGACCATAACAACAATTTGGTTAGATACATTGTAAGGAGAGCTAGCATAGAAGACCCATGGATTGGGTTAGTGTCAAGCAATATTTGTAGTTTTTCTTGGGAGAAGAGTTTGCTAGAAGGTTTTGGGAGAGTGGAAGATCAACAAGGAGGGCAAGTTACTAAGAAGCGAGAAACTCCTTGCGATGAAGAAGACATTGGTATTCCCTTAGGATGTAGGCTATGGAGGGAGGGTTGTATGTTAAGTAAGGAAGATTAAAGCCTTTGATGAAGAGATTTACATTAATCTTTAAATCATTAGTTCATAAGACATGATCTGTGAAGATTAGGAAGTTTGGGGTAATGTATGGTGTGGGGACAAGAATCAAGGCAATATCCTAAATCGCTTGATGAAGGGACTCATACATGGAATTGGAGATTGGAAAAATGTAGGAGTCGAAGTTGAGAAAAATAAGGGAGATATAAGTAGAATTGTCAAGGGTGCAAATCAACATCAAAGTGGATAGTGGCATGTCTAGTGTTGTTGAAAGTGGTGGGAGAGTGTGAGAAAGAGGGGTGAAAGGAGTGGGAGTTAGCGTGAAAGGTGAAGGTTAGGGTAGCATGGTCAGTAAGTGGGTGTTGACGGGAAATAAGGAAAGCACAAATGTAAGGGATGAGGGACTTGCAAGTAAGAACATAGTCCACGACACTTACACCACCATCGTGAGGGAATCAATTGAACCGATCAAAATCAAGGAAGCAAGGGAGTCCATTGAGAACATAGAGACTCTTTCCCCCAACTAGAGGTGTCTACAATAATGCGTGATAGTAGTATTCCTATATGTAAAAACTCTTTTTAAATCAAAATCCTTTTGATCTATCTCATGTAGACATAACTCATCCTTAGGAAGATCATGAATGGGTGTCTGGTGGTCCCTATATGAGCATTAAAGTTGTCCAAAAGAATGATATCATCAAATGTGGAGTATTTGGAAAGATCTAAATAGAGGTCCAAGTATGGGTATCCATCAATGTATCTAGAGTGAACATGAAAAGCTACTAGCAAAACTCTACACTTGAGGTTATCATGAATGAAGTAGGCCACACCTCTTGAATCATGAACACCACTACATTTATGAGTCTCATGATGGAAGGTTGAGAACTAAATAATAAACAATGATAGGAGGGAGGGCTTGTTTGGGACTCTCATGGGTCTTAGTGAGGAAGATGAGATCTTGGGAGGTAATAACAAAGACCATAAGCACCATTGCGGTTCTAACATGTAACGGAGATGCCATCCTCACCCATCAAGACTTGAGGACAATGTCATGTTAATGGTCTAGATTGTGATCACCTAGAGTGGGGGGAGTCACAAATGATGGCCCTTTCATTCTGAATAATAGCCCACTTGTTCTCTTTCTTGGTAGTAACAACTTCGATATGGGATTTTTGAAATTGGATGATAAGAGTGTTGTTTGATATATTGTTATCTAGTACCATGGTAGAGACCAAATTGTTGAGTCTATTCAAGATGGGTGATGAGTTTCAAAGAGTATCACGACAAAGTGTATAATGTCCTCACAATGTTGTAAATCATGTCAAAATTTTAAGGTGTGGTTGGTGTATGGAAGAAGCGTTGACACATTTTCCAAGGCGGCGTTCTACATAAAGACTCGGACAAAAACATAGATTGCATACTAATTCCGCTGATCTCTCAAATGCTTTTTGTTTTGTGGCTGATCAAGTGAGAGTTGTTATGGAACACCTTTGGTAATTTGATTTAATGGCCAAGTGATGTGATAAAAACCAAAATCAAATTTCCTATAGAAATTTCCCAAGCCTCCAAAAATTTTGAAGTTTGGTGAGGGTCTTTGGTATAGACCATTCTTGTACGGAGTGAGTCTTGGCTAGATCCACATGCACACCATGTGCATCAATAATTTACCCAAGATACTATAATATGTTTATGGCAAAATGATACATTTTAATGTTGGCATATATCTTGTGTTGCCACAAAGTGTTCAGCACTTGTTGAATATGGTGCAAATATTCTTCTTGTGAATGGCTAAATATGAGAATATAATCAAGAATAACTATATTAAGTGACTTTATGATTGACTGAAGAATGTTACTTATTGTCTGCATGAGTGTAGCAGGTGCATTATCTAAGAGTCTAAGACGAAGAGCATAACCAACCATTCAAACAAATCTTCTTTGGCTTTGAAGGCTGCCTTCTAAATATCTGAGGGTTCAACATGAATTTAGCAGTACGTTGACTTAAGTATTTGGCACCATATAGCCAGTCTGGCAGATCTTCAATTCTGGGAAGATGACTGTACCTCTTCAGGGTAGTCTTGTTGAGAGTTGTAGTTGATACACAACCTCCATATGCCATCCTTTGGTGTGAGCATAATTGGGTTGTTGCATGGTGAAGAAATGTATTTGATGTGTCTTTTTCCACAGGTTCATGGTTCTATCACATGATCTCTTCATTTTCTAGTAATGAACAATGATATAGACTTAGAGAGGCATTAGGAGATAGTCTGAGAATCAAATCAATGGTATAATCCACTGTGCATCTCCTAGGTACTTCTATAGGTGATTGAAATATATTCTTGCTGTTCTCTAACATTCAATTCAATTGTTGTATGAATAGCTTGTACATGTAGGACAACTTTCAATTCAATTGTTGTATGAATAGCTTGTACAAAAAGGACATCTTTCTCACGGTAGAACTAAACTTCTTTTTAATTGCATGGCATTGGTGTTTGAAAGCTTAGGAATTGCTTCTGGTATGCAGTATCTATCCTTACCGACATCTATGATGATATTTCTACGATTTTCTTTATAGATTGCATGGCACTAGAATGTCCATCAACCCACATTCAAGAATGGAACAATCTTTCAACTTTTTTAAGATATGAATTGAAAGATGAGGCAATGCTAGTAGTTGTTATCATGGCACTGCTTGTATATGGAATTGGGTTTCTTTAGAATGGTTTGCAGTTTCCCAATGAGTTTAACAGCTTTGTCCAGTTCCTTTTGAGGTGGAGTTCTTGATTGCCTCTTTGGTGCTGTAGATCTTGTATTTTCTTTTTGGGGATTGATGCAATGACCCTTTCCTTTGAATTTTCTTTGGCTCAAGACTTGCTATTCAATGTCTTATTGTAGAACTTGGAGTCTTGATTCTTATACATTTATCAACTTTTAGTTCAAATTTACAAGCATATCTGTAGGTATCTCCCAAAGTGGAAATGTAGAGGAAGTCAATGTCAGTCTTGAATATAAGGTCTTAAGCTTGACATACACCTCAAGATGAGAGCTTGTTCATATGTGTCAATGTTCAATTTGGAAGTCAAACTATGGAATATTTTTTTTTTAAAAGAGGGTAAAAACTTTATTGAATCATAACAGCATTACAAAGTCCAAAGAAGGAAGCCCCAAGGGGCCAAAACAACAAGAATTAATTCACACCCAAGAAGCACCTCATATCCTCAGCAACCCACTCCTCAAGAACAGGGGCCATATCAACAGGGAGATTGCTCCAATCATCCACAGACCAAGAATCAGTCTTTTCCGACGCCCATCTAGCCAGCCCATCAGCCACCCTATTCCACTCCCGTGGAATATGACGGAAAACAATGGACTCCAAGGTAGAGCACAGAGAAATAATCTGTTTGACAACCACAGCTAGCTGCCAATTCACATCCTCCAAATTTTGATTATTCAACATATCAATAACCACCTGAGAATCAGCTTCACAAACAATCCGCCGCCATCCAAGGGAAACCGCACGCTCAACCGCCAAGAGAATAGCGCTAGCCTCCATAAGATTATTAGTTTGCAAACCACGATACATAGAAAAGAAGAAAACCACCACTCCAAGGCTATCTCTACCAATACCACCAACCCCAGCATGCCCAGGGTTACCTCTAGAAGACCCATCAGTATTAATTTTCAACTCCCCTAGAGCAGGTGGGCACCAAAAGCCCTCACGAGCAACCCTCTCACGCCCACGCCTACGATGCACTTTACTCATAATACACTTCCCCCCTGTGGCAAGACCCAGGGAATTTACAACACCCAAGTCCCCAGGAGCAATCGGCACAGACAAGTCACACTTTGCAGTCAAAGTCTCCAGCAAAGCCCCAAGAATTCGCCTCCAAAGTTGCCCCACGAGCAATTTTTTATCCAAGAATATTCTTCTGTTACGTTCCAACCAGATTTGCCAAACAATCAAACTAGGACCAATGCTCCAAGCAATTTTAAGAAAAGAGGTTGTAGCAGGAGAAGAACCCTGTCTCTTCCAAAAATCCTCCAAAGAAGAGACATGGCAACACGGTAAGCTCCAAAGATTCCACCAGTGATGCCAGATAGTCTTAACAAAAGAGCACTGAAAAAATAGATGTGATAAGCATTCATCATGCTGACCACATAGAATGCACATGGAGGGGCCCTGGAACCCACGTTTGCAAAGATTATCCCAAGTAAGACACTTACCTTGAACCACGAGCCAAGAGAAAAAATTACACTTAGGCCAAGCAAATTTATTCCAAGCATGCTTCCACCAAGAAACCTGGGAGCTTCCAAAGACCTGTTTATCCAAAACCTGATAACCAGAGGCAACCGAAAATTTTCCTTTCAAGTCAGGTCCCCAAGCAAGCACATCAGCCCCTTGGAGAGAATTGCAGACACGACTCGATAAAATCTTAGCAAGCTCTTGACGATCCTCCACTGCACCACCAGGAGGCCAATCCAAGGGGCTCTTCCACCTAGACACAGAAATTTGACCCAAAGATTGTTGAGATTTAAAATCTGCCACATGATTCCAACCCGCCTCCACAAAAATCTGGCACAAATCTTGGAGATGGGGATGAGATGACACAATGGGTGGGTATCCATCCCAAGAATCATACCAGAAAAGAGCATCTCGACCCCCATTACAAATCCAAAAAAGTCCCTGTTTAACCAACTTGGCACCACGTTTAAGGGTACTCCAGATCACAGAGCCTTTCCCCTCCATACTAAACCTTGATACCTCCCTACTTTCTACTGCCCCCAAATATTTGAAGGTCAGAATTTTAGCCCAACACATATGCTGTTGAGAGCACCAGCGCCAATACAACTTAGCAGCCAAGGCCTGCCCATTCAAATCAGCCCGCCGTAAACCAAGACCCCCCTCTTGCTTTGGCCTACAAACAACATCCCACTTCACAAGACTCCATTTTCTATGAAGAAGATTACCAGCCCACAGAAACTGACGAGACAATTTCTCGAAATCTCTAATAAAACTTGAAGGAGCAGAAAGAACAAAGCATTTATAAATAGGAAGAGCCTGGACCACCGACTTTAAAAGAGTCACTCTACCTGCTGAAGAAAGCCACCTGCAAGTCCAATGACTGACCAATCCTCGAAACTTATCAAGAGTCTCTTGCCAAAACCTTTTGGGGAGAGAGCGAACAGCAAGAGGGATTCCAAGATAGGAAAAAGGAAGCGAACCAATCTGAAACCGAAGGATACCAGCAATTCTCCTTTGAATACCTTTAGGAGTGTGGAAGAAATATATGAAGGACTTCCCCTCATTTATGCATTGCCCAGAAGCTGCCAAGTAACTGTCCAAAACACTGCGCCAATTGAGAGCCTCCTCAACCTTAGCCCTACCCATCAAGGCAGTATCATCTACAAATTGCAGATGAGACTGAGGGGGAATACCATCTCCCCAACTCCATCCCTGAAGCAATCCACTAGCAACCTGAGCACGAATGAGTCTTCCCAGGCCTTCCGCAAGGAGGATGAATAAGTAAGGAGATAGGGGATCTCCTTGCCTAAGGCCTCTAGAAGCACCAAACAAACAAGTGGGCTCACCATTGACAAGCACCGAAAAGGAGGAGGAAGTGACACAACTCCTAACCCATTCAATCCAACCCTCAGCAAAGCCAAAAGCTCCAAGGATTTTAAATAGAAAACTCCATTTAACACGATCATAAGCTTTAGCCATGTCTAACTTGATAAACATAGATTTATCTTTTGAGGATTCCATAGAGTGGATGGCCTCAGCAGCAATAGCTACCCCATCCATGATCTGTCTTCCAGCAACAAAACCCCCCTGCTCTTCAGAAATTAAGTCATCAAGCCAAGGCTTCAGCCTTTCTGCGATCAACTTAGTAATAATTTTATACACAACATTACATAGAGCTATAGGCCTAAACAAATCCAAGGAGTTAGCTCCCACCTTCTTAGGAATAAGAGCTAAAAATGTAGCATTTAGGGACTTCAACATTTGTTTATGCATAAAGGATTCTTGGACAACCTCTAAAAGGTCCAATTTAACCACTTCCCAGAACTCCTGAAAAAATTCAATGGGGAATCCATCAGGCCCAGGAGCTTTACCTTTCTTCATCTGGAATACAACCTTCTCAAGCTCCGACAAGGTAATAGGAGCAAGCAATGAGTCATTCATTTCATTAGTCACCAGCTTCGGGATACAATCTAAAATTTTAGCTTCATCCTCCTCCGCAGGAGGCGAATCCTCAGAGAAAAGGGTAGAGAAATATCGAATGCATTCAGCTGAAATAGAGGCTGAAGAGGACAAAGATTCCCCATTAGGCAACAGAATAGAAGAAATAGCATTACCTTGTCTCCGATCCTTAACTGAGTTATGGAAGAAAGCAGTGTTTCGATCCCCAGCCTGGAGCCATTCAATACGAGACTTTTGTTTCCAAAAAATCTCTTCTCTTAACTCCCATTCCTCAAGCTCTTTTGTTGCAGCAACCTCTAATAAACTCAGCTCCTCTGAGAGGCCTTGATCTCGAATTTGTCTGGTAATTAGGTCTAGATTATCTCGCGCCTTTTGCTTTTCCTGAAATAAGTTACCAAAATGCTGCCTATTCCATCTTTTCAATCTGTATTTAACATACTGGAGCCTCTTTGAGAAAGAGTACATGGCAGTGCCATATGCTGGCTTCCCCTGATCCCACCAACTAGGGAGCAAAACATGAAGAGATTCATCCCTAAGCCACATGAGTTGGAACTTAAAGGTCTGTCTAGCACACCGTTGAGGCACATCAACCACTAGCTTAATAGGCCAATGATCAGAACCACGACCATCCAAAATTTCAGAGCTTATCAACCACCTGTCCCCCACCCAAAAACTAGACACCAAAAATCTATCAAGTCTTTCAGAAATAGAGGCATCGCCAATTCTCCTATTATTCCAAGTAAAAAGACCATTGCCAGGTTTGATATCCACAAGATTCAAAGCAGAGATATTGTCCTGGAGCAATAATGCAGAAGCCTCCAACCTTGCAATACCACCTCGTTTTTCTGCAAGCTCCGTGATAGCATTAAAATCGCCTCCAATAATCCAAGGATGGTAGGGAAATAAGCTGCGAACTAAACGAATGTTGGACCACAAAAGTTGCTTTCCTTGCAACTCCACAGGCGCATACACATTGGAGAAGAGAGCAATTTCCCCTGACATAAAACAAGAGGCCACCATGGAAAGGGAGGACCTGAAAGACACCCACCAAAGGGGGCAAATCTTACGCGGGTTCCATAAACATGCCACCCCGCCAGAAGACCCTTGAGCACCAATGCATTGGCATCCACCATTCCCCCATAACTTAGGAACTAGATCCATCATACCCTCCACAGAGAGCTTAGTCTCCTGCAAAAAAAGAACATCAGGCGAATGACACCTAATCAAATCCCGAACAGCTTTTTGTCTAGGGCCACTGTTCAAGCCCCTAACATTCCAAGAGAGAACTATCATTTCGAGGGGCATGAAAAATGCGAATCCAGAGTCTTGACTGACCCTGACTCCACCAAAGTCTCCCCTATCATCTTAATCTTTTCCTCATCCTTCTTCCTTCCCAGCTTAGAAATTTTCTCCGGCCCCCCCTTCTTGAGAACTTTTTGCAGAACACCCAACTGAGAGGACGCCTTAATATTCTTCTTGCCCACCTCTGGACCAACTTTTTGCAAGAGGTGAACCTTATCTACACTATCTTTCACTACCTCAGCACTACCACCCAACTCAACCTGAACCTCCATTTGACGATCTGTCCCTAGAGCCGAAGTCCCATCAGTAAGCGGAGCCATAATCCCCTCTGAGTTGAGCAAAACCTGACTAGAATCTTTCCCAACCTCATCTAAGCATGGCACTCCCATACCCCCCTCCTGTTGGGGAGTAAGCATTGCCTCAACTAAAGGGCCATGCTGATCAATATCCAGAGTCCCATGATCTAGATCCAAAAATCCTGGGTTCACCTCCTGTTGACTAAGATCCTCTAGCACCTCAAACCTGTTGAAGGTGTCCTCCTCCTGCCTGTCCTTCAAAGTCCTTTTATGACCTTTATTTCTGTTTCGGCCTCTAACGGGAATAAATCCATCTTCCCTACCACCAGAACCCTGAATGGGGTCCTTGCCCTTATCCACCCTAGGTGGATTAGCTGAAGGTTGAGAAGAATGAGCCTCCAAAGGCTTGGCCTTTGGACATCTGCGCAGGAGGTGACCATACTCATGACAGAAATGACAACGGAAGGGAAGTGTTTCATAATCCAGCTGTTGCACCCATGAATAATCTCCTGCACTCACTTCTAACGAGTCTGGCAATGGCTTACTTAAATCAATTTCTACACAAAACCGGGCAAAAGTCATTACCTTTTTGAATTGTGTTTGCTGAGAAGAACCCACAGGTTTCCCCAGCTTCGAGGCTAATAGGCACAACACATCCTCTCGCCAGCATTCCACAGGGAGCCTTGGAAGACGGACCCAAACCGGAACCCGATTCGGAAGTTCCTCTGCCGGGTTGAAGCCAGCATGCCATGGCTTAATAAATAAGCCCACCTGGTTATAAAAATACGGGCCCCCTTCAAAAATCCTATTCCGATCAGCCAAACAATCAAAAGTAACCATGAAGTAGTTATTTGCCAGGAGGCGGATCTCCATCTCTCCCTCAGGCATCCATGTCTTTTGAGCCCACATCTCCAAGAATTGCAAAGAAATTTTCAAACCTAAGAATTTGCAATAAAGAGAATGTCGTGCATAATAATCAATGTCTTCAGCCAACATCTCCATTGGAATGACTACGCTCGGCCTCTCTTTACACCGTTCGAGGCACCCATTAATCTTCGGAATTCTAGGCCCCCCTACCGAGCCCATCTCGACTTTCTCAGGTTCCACCGAGAAAAGATTATTATCAAAAATCTTCGAACCCTGTGGAGAGGGTTTCGATCCAAAAGCAGAACGAAAGTCCATATTGGGACAAACCCTAGAAGATTCTCCAGTATCCATCAAAGAGCACACAACGCAAGATGAGCAAGCAAGGCCCAAATAAAACCAAGAGCCCTTCGAAGAAGGCACACTCCACTGGACACCAAGGTCGCAACCCCCCAACCCCAGAATACACACCTGCTGCAAAAGAAAAGAGCCTCCCCCCAAATAGCGTAAAAAAACCCACCCCCAAGAAGCTTCAGAGAAGAAGAGAACAGATCCGACCCCCAACTACACATGCAACCACCAAAAGACCACATGCAGGCCGAGCCTAGATGGCTGCGGCCTCATGCAGCGCTTGCAGAGCCATCCTCTCCCACATTTCATATCATCAAACTATGGAATATATTAATATATTCTTAAATAGATTGTTAAGGACCTTGACGAAGTTGGAAATACCTTGTAAATTGGGTGTCATAGTTTACAAGTGTAATGGTAGTGCAATAATTATTCCACCATTCTTAATGAACAAGGAAACCTTGAATCTGTCAGAAGTGCAAAGTTAATCTTTTCTTGATTGAAGAATTGATTAATCACACAGCAGGACCAAATGAGGTCAAACTAGTTGTCTAGAGCATATGCATTTTATTTTACCTTAAAACATAAGGATATCTAGATTGATATGTACGTTGTATGGTGTTTAGGTCTCCAGATGGTTATTTTCATGCTGAGGTTGATAGGTCCAAAAGATATTAAACAAACTATAGGAGTGGAACAATGTAGTCAATTATCCCTGTATTTTCCTGTGCATAATGTTGATCTAAATCATCCCTCTCTCATATTCTCTATATTCAGAAATTTTTCTAGACCTGGTGTCATTTATTTTTGACCAGCGCTGGTTGAGATCATGAAGGGAGATGCAATGAGGGTCATTATTCCTGAGACCAAACTTCTTATACTCAACTTTGTGTCACTGATGTGCAAGGGATAACCCACCTAAATGGATTTAAATGTGTTATGAACATAAGTGAAT
Organism: Sequoia sempervirens; assembly: GCA_007258455.2. NCBI lineage: Eukaryota > Viridiplantae > Streptophyta > Pinopsida > Cupressales > Cupressaceae > Sequoia > Sequoia sempervirens. The sequence goes on from VDFB02375399.1 coordinate 27,484, forward strand.
GCAAGATTGATAGAGTGACCAGGCTTCTTACACTCAATCTTGTGTCACTGGACATACAAAATGCAGAAAAGGATTTTTATATGAGTAACTCAATACCACTAGTAAGTAGAAAGAAATTAAGTGCCCCAATACCATTGATTCGGAGCCTAGGTTTGCAAGGGATAACACATTTGAACATATTTACATGTTTTATGAACAGAAGCAAATGTAAGAGTAATAGAGTACAAATGTTACTCAGAATGCTACAGGATAAGAGATCCAAGAACAAGAAGATACCATCCTAGAGCTGTAAATTGCAAGATTGTACCATGTGAAAGTTCTATACAAGATTTGAGAGGTTAGATGTATGTGAGGAGATGTCTATCTGTGCATCTTATGATCAACCTTATCAAATAATGGTCATATTACATTGATAAATAAGAATGGCAGAGGAAGGTATGTCTTGGGATTTAGAAGTGCTATTGCTTTCCTTCTGTCAACTTGTGTCCATTCTTTTGTTATTTTTGGAAATGTTGCAGATCAGCTATGTAGAATGGGGATGAGACTTTTGGAGTTGAATGGCATGAATGAAGAGGAGTAGAGCTTTGTAGTATGTCCACATGATGTCTAAAATTGCAGCACATTTGCTCTTCTTTACATTCTTGTTGAAGCAAATTCTTCATCTCATACGAGTTCATTCATAGTACCCCACATTTCACAATCTCTGAACCTTGGATGACACATGTTTGAATACAAGAAAAATAATCAATGACAGTAATAATCTAGCTACTTAAATGGAGGTTAATGCTCTGCCTGATTTAACATGGAATCGAAGCCAAAAAAGCTGGTAATTCCAAGGTTTGTTTGAATGCACTCTGTGTCAGACAGATTGTAGATTAAACAGCAAAAATAACTTTTGGGATGTGTTGAATGAGATGGTGCTTTAAACATAGTAGAATTTGCTTCAACAACGAAAACAAAAGCATTGAAATTTGGACAGCATCAAAATATTGTACATATGATTCAATTTTATTAGAGACAACAGAAAGACAGCGTTATATTTATTTCTTCTTTAGAAATATTTTCTCTTTGGGGTTGGTGAGCACATCCCCTAAACTATGGAGCGTCAAGGAAATTTATGCACATCCTTGAAACAGTCCCACTGCCATGCTTTTCACCATAACTAAGACTTGAGGCATCACAGGTCTGAATACACTTGATACAATCAAGGACAGTGAATCATCTTTTCTTTTATATGGGGGTTATTGCTCTGCCTGTTTTAACATGGTATTAGAAGGAAAGTAAATCTGGAAAATCCAAAGTCAACACAACGAAAGTAGGTTTGAATCTACTTGCATGTGAGACAAATAGGAGAACATGAACTGGAATAAAAGATTGCAATTTTAGTTTCAATGCCTTAAAGAGACAAGAAACATAAAGCACTGCATTTAATCCTTGATATCATTGTATTAATTTGAGACTAATAATGAACTACAGTAAGTTATAACTAATGTTTTTTAACTTCATTGAAATTTTATCTATTTGGGGTTGTGGGTGCATCCCTTAGAATATGGAGGAGTTGGGAAGTCTCCTCACATCCTTGGAAACCATTCCAGTACTCCACTTTCTACCATCACAAACAGTCACGAATTAATACCAAAGTTATGGTACAGGTACAACAAAAAAGTTTTGGGTTGGGTACATCCATACAAAAACATATAAAATCCATATATAGAGGTGCACACACAGACACAAAAGCCTAAATGAAAAAGTTAATATCTAAGTTATAGCTTGGGTATGGGGATTTGTCTATGCTGATACAACAAAAAAGCTTGGCATTAGGTACATCCATTCAAAAAAGGTATAAAAATCATATAGAGAGAAACACACATGTGCATGCACACACCCAAAGCCTAAAAATAAGAATCAAGTCTAACTAAACACAGAACATGCATAGAATAATATAACTTCAATGTTAAACACACACACACATGCATGTGCGTAGACATACTTAAGCCTAAAAACAAGAGTCAAGTCTATATAACCACATAACATGCATAAAATAAACAAAACAACCATAGATCACTGCTTCAATATCACACATACACACAAGATTCAAGTCTAGATAACCACTTGACATGTATAAAATAAACATAACCATAGAATATTGCTTCAATTCACACACACACACACATGATATGGGTATGCTGGTATGACAAAAAGGTTTTGGGTTGGGTACATTTTGGGTATCCATACAAAAAAATAATATAAAAATCATATACAGATTAGAGAAACACATGCATTCATACATGCAAAAATCATGTATAGAGACACACACACATGCATGCACACATGCACACACAAGCCTATAGAAAGAATCAAGTCTAGAAAACCACATGATATGCATAGAACAATCAAAACTACTTCAATGTCAATCTCACATGTACACACAAGTGTAAAAATAAGAATAAAATCTAGGTAACCACATAACACACGGATTAAATGAAATGAGCATAGCATACTACTTCAATTTTAATTTGCGAACCAAAATGTTGTGATAAATATTCATTGTTCAATATTAAAATAATAAAATCAAAATTCATCGTCATATTACTCTATAAGGAGCATCATCACCATCGTTGCCATTAGATGATGGATGTAAATTAAAAGAAGGCACAAGTGGAATACATGTGAACTAACTCCTTGTAGTCAAATTGTTTGTTCAAAAGAAAATGCATGTAAACTAACTTATTTGGTTTTTTTTATGCCAATTGGTTGCACCTTATTGAGTGGATGGAGGAGTATGTACTCAAATTTTGCTTGTGAAGACGAAAATTACAACCTATTGAGTTGTAGTCCTAGGAATGCTTGGCCATGGAGGTATCACCAAGAACGAGTATCCTTCTTATAATTGTCACGGAGAGTGCAAAGACTTTAACCATTGGAGGCTACATAATCAACAAACTCATACATAACTACATTAACTGCATTAGGATCTAGAAAGATTCTAGCAAATGCTAGCTTGTACCCTTCATTAACCTCAACATCTTTGTAGAGTGGCACCCCCTTGACAAAGAAAGGATCTTGGAGTAACAATATTTCAGTCAATGCAAAGGCAATAAGATGTAGCGTGTGCTCATTGTGTTCCATCACTCAACAAGAATTGTCTGCGCCTATTTGAAAGTTTCTTCAGAATCTTATTTTTTCTCATTTATGATGGTTTTCATTTTCTCAATCATTGAGTTGATATCATCATATACCTCCCCCAAGCATGAATTATCCATGTTAGCCAAATAGAACATACTCAAAAGGGGCTTGGTGAAATTGAGGATATTCCACATGATCCCATCAAGTGTCATCTAGTATGATTTGTTTAATATTCACTATCTTTAGTATTCAATTGCCTCCATACAGACCAAAGTTGGTTGATGGTCATGCTAAAAAAGTATTTTCAGCACTTTCATGAGTTGTCTCAAGACAATTGTGATGAAGGTGAATTGAGTCAATAACATTTTTGAAAATAAATAAAAATTAAAATAAAGAGAAAAGTAAGCATACACATTTTAAAAATAAAATACTAAAGTGAGTTTTATATTGTTTCACTTACCTTCAACAACTTCAATTTCAAGAATGATTTGAATGTGGCCTATGGTATGTGGTGGTTGGTGATAAACATTTGGATCTTTTTGCCTTGGCCTATTAAGTTGATGGTTTTCATTTTCTCAATCATTGAGTAGATGCAATCATATACCTCTCCCAAGCATGTATTGTCAATCATATGCCAACCAAATAGAACATACTCAAAATGGGCTCGGTGAAAGTAAGCAGATATTCCACACGATCCCACCAATTGTCATTGAGGATCATTTGTTAAACACTCACTATCCTCTCAATGTTGGATTATTTCCATACGGACCAAACAAATTTGGCTAATGACCATGCTAGAATGTGCCTTTTGCACCTTCATAAGTCATCTCAAGACAATTGTGTTGGAGGCAATTTAAGTCAAAACAATGTATTTGAAAAAATAAAATGAAATAAAACATTCACAAATATTGAAAAATAAAAAACTAAATTGATTTTTTTTATGTTTCACTTATATTCAACAACTTCAATTTAAAAAACGATTTAAATATGGCTTGCAAAATGTGGTTTGCGATGAACATTTGGATCACTTTGGCCTTGGCATGCATTTGTTTATTTCAATTAATTTATTCTAACCAACTCTTGACCATTAGGTTCAATGAATGGATAACACAAGGTGTCCAAATTATGTGTCTCACATAAACCAGCCACTTTGCAATTTTTTGCATTGTTTGTTGACTTGGACAACATTTTTAGGTTCCAGTTCCCCAATGGCCTATTGAAATTCCAATCACAATGACTAATTACCTAATGCTTTTGTTAGAATATTATATTCTTCTTGTATTAATGGTCAATACTACTGTTGCTACAGTAGTTAGTAGGTGAGGTAGCTAGACATCTTAAATGTCTACAGTGATCTACCTCCTCTATATATTGTAATCATCTCCTTTGTTAATTCAAGCAATTTCTAGCCCAAAATTGTTTCAGCTTTGAAAACATTGAATTAATCACACGAATCATTGAAATTCGAATTGTGGAAATGAATACAAATATGCAAACAATTTACACCTTGAAATCTGCTTTGCATTCCATTCCCTTGAAAAGCTTGCAAGGAAAACTCCACAACTGTTAAACTAACAACTACATGGAATTTTTACATTGTGCCGAGTTATTAAACTTATATTTTGCATCTATCTTTATAATATTCAGCTAAAAGTCTAATCTTCCAAAAATAACATTCTTATTTCACCAAAAGAAAACAATCTTATCTCATGCAGGAAATGACTTGAAATATAAGTCTAAATCATTAGTGCTTATCCACACTTTATTAGACTTAATTAACTAAATAAAAGATTTTCACTTTATCACTTAAGTGAATTACAATATAGAAATAATTCAACTACTTGCATGTTCATATTGAATTTGTGCAGAATTTACAAACTAAGCTAAAAAATTCAACACTCTCTTAGTGAGGAAGGAATTCTACACCAGTCTAAGTTTGTCTCTACATGCTTCAGACTTGCCTTTTGCTAAGGGCTTGGTGAAAATATTAGCTAATTATTGATCCATTGCTTCTTGGAGGTTGGAAAACTCAATGATGTTACTCATCAATGCTATGTGGTTAGGAAACATTTTTGGAGGCCTACTTTCTTTGAATGTGCTCCTAGGAGCCTCAACATGCTTCTAAGCATCCTTCAATGTCTATTCAATCCTTTGAGGTCTCCGAACAAAAGAAGGGGTTGATGTTTCTCCCTCCTCACCTAAAGGTTGTTGTCTTGAACTAGAATGAATTCCTTTGACATTTTGAATGCAAAGCTCTCCTCAAACTTGACATCCCTATTGACTAGAACTTTACTTAGCTCTAGAATGTAGATCTTGTAGGCCTTTGAAGTTTCATTAACCTACAAATAAACCCTTCTTGTTCGAAGGTTCCAATTTTGTCCTCTTCTCTATAGGTATATGGATATTGGACAACCAAAGATGCAAAAATGACTCAACTTTGGCATCACACCCTTGAATGCCTTCTTTAGTGTCTTGTCCTCCAAGATTCAAGGACACCTATCAAGGACATAAATTGTTGTAATACATGCTTCTACCCAAAGAAACATTGGCAAGTCTAAGTCATGAATCATGGCCTTAGCAACCCCTATGATTGATTGATTCTTCTACTTTGCAACCCCACTTTGCTCTGGGTTGTATGGAATCGCCAACTCCCTATTTATCCTTGCTTCCTTGTAGAAACCTTCAAACTCCTTTGAGGTATACTCTCCTATTAAAATTATTTAGTAATTGATTATTAATGCTCAATTGTAACATCTTGCACGATGACTTTGCCCATGCATAACCATCATCCTTCTGTAGATTCTCATGCATTCTGTTGTTTTGCTATTTTTGTTTCTACATGCATTTGTATTGTATTCTTTATATACAATTTCTTCATGTAAATAAGATTGCTTCAATATTTTCAATCTTTGCTCTGCTTTGATTATTTACGTTAACATGGTATCAGAGCATTTGGTTTATAGAAAAGTTTTCTGAGGGCAATTAATTTTTTTTCGTGTTTATCTAGTGAGCACGAGTTTGTTCTGTGTTGCTTTGCATGAGGATTTTGTGCACTATTTTGCTCATCACGGGTTTCTCTTGTGTTTCGTGCATTTGAATTTCTTGTGTCGGGAGTTCAAATTTCTTGGACTCAACTTCCTGTGTGTGCGCGCGTGATTCTCCTCCTGTGAGCGCTCGGACTTGGAGGTCGTTTGGTCTTTGTGTGAGACGACATTCTTCTGAAGGCATCCTTGTTGGTTGTATATCTCTTCTTGTGCACTTCTTGTGCTTATGTCTCATCCTGTGAGTGAGTTTCAACATGTATAGGTGGCGTCTAGTGCACAAACGCGATTTGTTCGAGTGCCTCCTTCAGACTGTGATTTTTTTTTGAAGCTTATTCGTCTGAGATTTTTATTGCATTCTCTTGCTTCTCTCATTCTGGATATCAGAGGATATTGATTGTAATTTTGGTGCGTACTTTGTTTGCTTCTGTGTGAAGGCATCAAGGCTTTCTACTTGAGTTCTTTAGTGGTCTCTCTCATGCGATTTCTGTTTGGTCTTGCGTGCAAAATCACGTCTTTTTGTGCCCCAGACTTCTTCTGGTGTGGCTTGTTTTTGTCTTAGTACACGTGATCTTCCATAGCGACTAGTTTTACTCTGAAGATTTGTCTTTGCTCGGGTTGTGTGGGCCACATTTTGTTGCTATCATTTTTTTGCTTGTGGGTTCCAATGCTGTCAAAATCAAATATTTGTTGCTTTCTCTAAGAGTCTTCTTTGGTTGGATTTGTTCAAGCCACCTCGGGATCCGTGCCATTTCTTATTCTAACAAATTTCTTGCATTTTTTTTTGGGGTCTTGTGCCTCATATTTGTCATATTTTGAACAAAATGGCCTCACTGACCCACATCATGCTCGAGGGCAATCAGAAGTTCAACGGGAGCAATTACAACACTTGGAAGCAGCACATGATAACCATCTTCGAATATTGCTGCCTTGATCAGATTATTCTAGGCAATGTTACTCGTCCCACAATGGCGGGTAAAGATCAAGAAAAGTTTGATGAGAAAAATCGTGAAGCAGTGATGCTCATTAAGCTTTCAATTACCAATGATCAACTGCCTTAGGTTCCAATTGGTAAATTAGTGAAGGAGATTTGGGATCATTTGAAGGATCTTCATGAGACTTCCAACAAGAGCCGTGCGTTCTTCCTGAAGAACATGTTGTTCTCTATCATGATGGATGAGAAGACATCATTATAGGCACACTTGAATAGGATCAAGGAAATCCGAGATCAACTCGAGGCTATTGGTCGGAAAATGGAGGAAGAAGACATGGTAGTCATCACCTTGAAAAGTCTGTTGAAGTCTTATGAGCACTTTGTTGAAACCCTCGACATTACATTGACTAATGTTGATCTAAAATTTTTCAGATGTTTGCTCCGTTCTGCAGCAAGATCGTTGGAAACAACAGTTCGGTAGTGGTGCTGGTTCGACCTCCACTGAACAGGCTTTCCCTACTAAGATCTTTTAGAAGAACAACGAAAAATATCAGTCCTCCCAGCAGTCTAGTTCAACAAAGTCTTCAGATTCTTCTTCTTCCAAGAAGAAGAATGTTCAGTGTAACTATTGCCATAAGTTTGGTCTCGTGAAGAAGGATTGTCAGAAATGCTTGGCTTCTGAGCAGAACAAGCAAGGAGAGTCAAAACCCAAAGGTAATGTTGCAGAGCACACCGGGCAGAAGGAATTTGCTTTCTCCCCTTCATGGCCAAAACTTCTGCAGATCCATATCTTCTGCTTGGTACATTGATTCTGGTGCTTCTCGACATTTCACTCATCGCCGGGATTGGTTCGTAGAGTACAAGCCTTTCAGAGATTTAGTTGTCTTTGGAGGTGGTGACGAGTATACTGTTGTCAGCAAGGGCAATGCACAGATTTAGTCTGGAGGGATAAATTTAATATTTCTCGATGTATACTTCGTACGTGGCATGGAGATGAACTTTCTTTCAGTCAATCAGATCATGGCACACTCTCCTCAGTTGGACATTGTCTTCAGCATGCACACTTGCAGCATTGTTGATTGAGAGACTCGCACTACTGTGGTTCAGGGTCTTGAGGATCATGGTCTTTATAGACTCATTGATTCTGGTGATTCTCAAGAAAACGCTTTGGCTGCTTTGAGCACTTCTATCAGCAGCCTTTGGCATCAGCATTATGGGCACTTGAACATGCAGTATCTCTCTTAGCTCTCATGTGATGATTTGGTTGGTGGCCTTCTTGCAATTCAGACTCAGAATCATGGAGTTTGTGAGGCTTGTCAAGCTAGAAAGCAACACCAGACTCCCTTCTCTGATGGTGACTCTTGGTGAGCTTTTAAGGTATTATAGTTGGTTCACGCTGATTTATGTGGTCCAATGAATACTTCTTCAGTCACTGGTTGTAGGTATTTTTTGTTATTTGTTGATGATTTCAGCAGAAAAATGTGTATTTTTTGAAAAACAAATTAGATGTGTTTGGTACATTTCAGCAGTATACGGCCTTAGTTGAAAAAGAGTCGGGTTCACTTATAATCACTCTTAGGTCTGATAATGGGAGGGAATTTTGTTCTTCTAATTTCTCCACATTTTGTGTTGCACATGGCATTCAGCGCCAACTTACCACTCCATACACCCCACAACAAAATGATGTAATTGAACGTAGAAACTCCATACATGGCATTCGTTCTATGCTAGAGCATCGTCATGTTCCTAAGAAATATTGGGCTGAAGCAGTTTATACTGTTGTCTATCTTCTGAACTGATCTCCAACTCATGCGGTCGAGAGGATGACTCCTAAAGAAGCCTAGTCTGGACATAAGCCTAAGGTTAGCCACTTGAAAGTTTTTGGTTCCACAGCTCATGTTTGGATTCCAGATGCCAAACGCACTAAGTTGGATTCCAAGAGCCAGAAACTCATGTTCACTGGCTACAGTGAAAATCATAAGGCATACAGGTTGATTGATGTAGACAGAGATCGTCTCATTTTTAGTTGTGATGTTGTGATTGATGAAGCTATTGGCGCTTTCTTTCAGTCATCTATTTCTGTGCACCCTGAGGATCAGCCTTCTACAGATTTTGAATTGGGTGTTTGTCTTCCCCTGAGTTCACATGATGGGAGGGATTTTGCAGTTGAGCAGCCACCTCAGCAGAATATTCCATCGCCTACCCCTCCTTAGGACAATCTAGATCCTGATCCAGGTGATTTTGTTCCAGCAGTTTCAGTTGATGTTGTTCTTCCTGATTCCGATATTGGTTCTTCTACTCTCCGGCCTAAATGGTATGCCAAAACCATTAGTGATCTTCATGATGATGAGTTGATCGATGGTAGAACATCTCAGAAGAAGAGCAAGCAACAACATACAGTTAATTTTGGTCTCATGGTCAATCTGCACAGCATCTCTGAGCCTTCATCATATTTTGAGGTTAAAGGCATTCCTGAGTGGGCACAGGCTATGGAAACTGGACATCATAGCTTTTTGAAGAATAACACTTGGGTGCTTTCTGATCTTCCACCTGGGAAGAAGCCCATTGGTTGCAAATGGGTTTATAAAGTTAAGTACAAAGCTGATGGAACCCTTGACAAGTATAAGGCTCGGTTAGTAGCAAAAGGGTCCTCACAGACTAAGGGCATTGATTATGAGTAGACTTTTGCTCCTACAGCCAAGATGAGTACCATTCGACTTGTCCTCGCTTCAGTAGTTCAGTTAGGTTGGAAAGTCCATCAGATGGACATTAAGAGTGCTTTTCTCAATGGTGATCTACAGGAAAAAGTCTATATGACTCAGCCTCTCGGTTTCAAAGTTCCTGGTAGAGAACATCAGGTTTGCCGCCTTGTCTATAACAACTCAACCCTTTGGTAAAGTAAAATATCCATAATTTACATCCTAAAAGTAAGTAAACGTGTTATCATGTCATTGCAAAAAAAATTTCCTTTTCTTTATTGATAAAACATGAACAAGTTACCATATTAATTTACAATAAAGATTCCATTTCAATATAATAACTTCATAAGTACATGAAACAAGAATACGTACCTTAGCTAACATAACTCCAATGAGCTTTAGATCAAACGGTAGTAAGAAGGTCTAGGAATTCGTCCTTTCAAATCTTGGTACATTGGCTGCTTGCTATGGAGGGGAAACATCACTCGAGCGCTTTTCTGCCAACCACAGACTTATAATGCGGTCCCCCGAATGCCTATCGTTAGATAGATGGCCCTCCCTTCGAAGAAGAGATTGGTAGGGTATCCTTTTAACGATTACCAACTGAGCATAGTGTTGTGTCCTACACAACTAGAACCTTGCTATTTCACAATCCCAAACTAGTACAAGGATCACAATGAACTGACAGTGTAGTCTCAACTATCTCACACCTAAGTGGATGTCGTACATTTCACTACTCTGGCCAAAGTGTTATCATTCAGTACTTCAAAAGAAGGTCATCTATCATAAACACTACTCAGGGCCGATTTGCTTTAAGGCTTCCTTACACTACGTGTAGGTTAGTCTTTCCGGGGTAGTACATACCCTAGACTTCCTACATCAAACTAACTAGTACATACCCTAGACGTCCTACATCAAACTAACTACTAGAAATGAGGACAGTATAACAAGTAATCACAATTTTTCCTCCTATATGGGATAACTTCATCCTAGGAGTTTCATTAGCTTAACTAATTTAATCTAATAACTTGCTGTGATCAATACTTAATTAACACCCTCCATTATGTCCTAGTATTTAGTAACTTTTTAAAGACATATACTCCTTATATGGAGTTCATACATATAAAGCAACTCACTCCTTAATGCATCTATGATCCTAGTGTAATTCATACACTAATACAAGCAGGTGCAACCAGTAGTAAACATGCAATACCATTCTTTAAAGCACAAACTACTCCTTTGTTTATGGAACTAAAAGTACTTCCTTATCTTTACATATTCAGTAGTTATTCTTTCAGAATTATATTTAGAAATTCGTTCTAAAGTATGAAAGAATGGAACTAAATACAACTCCCTATCCTTGTACATTCAGAAGACACATTTTTAGACTTTTATTTAGAAATTCATTCAAAAGTATAAAGAAGAATAGCATGCCTGGTTTATGCTTTTCCACAGATGATGATCTAGATTGAATCTGCAGCACTTTTGGCCTCCACCAAAGACCTCCAGCCAACTCTCTTACTGATAATAAACTCTTATACTCAGCTGAAAGATAATCTTAGCTCCTCACTATTAAACTCAGCAATGATAAATGACAGAAATGAATCACTGCCTATGGTGAAATATGCTCTCAGTAAATAATGATTCAAAAAGGACAATGCTGAAATGATACTCAGCAAATGGTGAATTATGCTCTCAGAAAATGATGATGAAAACTCTCAGAAATATGATTTTTGCTCTCTAGAGAAAACCTAAACTCGAATTGTGAATTGGTGAATGAAAAGAGTGAGTAGGCGGCTTTATATAGAGTCCCTACTCATCCATTTCCCATCAAAAATGGCATGTAAATTGCCAGACAAGGCCCAAAATGTTTCAAACATGCAATGTGGCGAATCAAAGAGGTGATTTGACTTTCTTTGGTGACAGCAAATGTAGAAAAATTCAACATTGCACAAATAAAACTCATAACTTGACACCTACAGGCGTTTTCCAGATTTTGGCGCATAAACTCAGCAGTTTGTTTTGATGATTCAACAAAGATGAAAAGGTCAAGTTCGCCTGCAATACAAGTTGCCATTAAACAGGGTCTGAGTGCCAAAATCCAACTTCCTCAAAGTTCCCTTGACCTGGTCATGGCGTGAGAGTTCCAGGTCGCGCGTTTGTTCTTCACGGGAATTTCCTTCATTTCATTTTATTTCTCTTTCTAAAGTTTTACAAAGTTAAAATGAAATATTTCTCCTCTTGGCGTGATTATTCTCAAAATTGCGTTGCATTTGATGTGCTTTAATTTGGCCAATGAAATAAATTGATTTCAATAGTTTTATCTTCATATTTTCTTGCATCGATTTAAACTCTCCACTTTATGATATTTAAATAAAGTGCCATTTAAAACTATATCGATTTCATTCTTTTATTTCAAGAAATATATATATATATATAGTATAGTTTTATTTTACATTAATATATATCTATGCATATATATATTTAAATTTTACAATTTAAATAAGCTTATATATACATATATATATATTTTGTAAAAAGTATATTATATATATATTCTATATAATATTAAATATATATATATATATATATACCTTTACATATATAAATATATTCACACATACATATTTAATTGCAAAGTACGTATATTGCGAGCCAATCAGCATACTTTCATTATATGTACCCATGTATATGTGTATATGTAAATTCCGAGGCAATATCAACATAATATTATTAATATTCACATATATACATCAAGTTGGTTGTGGGTATCTATACATGTATATTTGCTTGTATATTTTCCTATACGTATATGTATTCATAAATGTATTTATATGAATGCACTCATACGGCATATCCATTTGCTCTCATAGGTTTGCATCGACATGAATATACTTATGGATACGTGTATATACTATATACATGTATCCATGCCCACCTGCTAACCAATAACATAATTCCATATTCAGTTACACAGGCAAGCATCACTTATTCATGCCTTCAGAAGTAGATAAGACTCCTAATGTCAACATACAAGCTTACAGATGACTTAGCCATAACTTCAACAAACTGACTTAGCTTACTCAGTCTACGGGATGTGTGTGTATGCTCAATTGGTACTCGTTATTGTTTACCCGACCAAGCTCCTCCCCGAGTGATATTTCTCCTCTGCCTGGAGGAATGGTCCTCTTTCCTACACACCATGACACAACAATGGAAGTCATATGCTCACAACAAAGCAGTATACATAAACCATCTCAAAGGTTATTACATCAATGAGACAATCATTTAAATAGGACACATTCATTTGATAACAAGAACATGTTTTATTCATCTAAAAGATTCAATCATTACAATGCATTTCCCTATGCAGTAGTAGCTATACAATCGGGGTGTAACGTTGGCAAAGCACTCTATGGCCTTAAACAGGCTCCACGGGCTTGGTACATGAAAATTGATAAGAACCTTCTTGATCATGGTTTCCAGAGGAGCCCTTCTGATTCAAATTTGTATTATGATATTGCTATCAGGATTCAACCGTGTTGTTTCGAGTCAAACTCATTGACCCATGTTTTCATGAGTAGTGGGTCAACAAGAACCCATCTCTCATGATATCGAACGGTCCACTTAGCACTCATTGCATCTAGGTGATGCTCACAGAGGTGAAGCACTGGTTCATCCCGGGAGGTCACCCATCCCAGTACTGCTCCAGCTCAAGCTTTGTATGTCAAACGTTCTGGTGATGATATTCTTGTTCTTGTTATCTATGTTGATGACCTTATCATTATAGGTCGTTCAAAACATTTGATTGAAGAGATAAAACACAATCTCAGTCAATCTCTTGACATGATAGATTTAGGACTTCTCCATTATTGCCTTGGTGTTGAGGTTTGGCAGACATCAGATAGCATCTTCATCTCTCAGTCTAAGTATGCTTGCAGTTTGCTTGATAAGTTCCGGATGAGTGACTGCAAACCTGCATCAACACCTATGGAGAAAGGACTCAAGCTTTCAGCTAACTCAGATTCGCCTGTGGAAAATGAATCAGCATTCATGCAACTAGTAGGCAGCCTCATCTATCTCACTACTACTAGACCTAATCTTAGTTTTGCAGTGAGCTACATCTCCCGCTTCATGACAGCCCCTAAAGCTGAACATTGGGTTGTAGCGAAGTGTGTGTTGCGATATGTTAAGGGCACTTCCAAATTTGGCATTTTGTATGGGAGGGCCAAGGAACCTAAGCTGATTGGTTATACAGACTCAGATTGGGCTGGTTCTGTCGATGACAAAAAATCTACTTCAAGGTATGTATTCAATTTGGGAACAGGCGCAGTTACATGGACCAGCAAGAAGCAGCAGGCAGTAGCTCTTTCGTTGACTGAAGCTGAATATCAAGGAACTGTTAAAGCAGCTTGTGAGGCAGTTTGGCTTCGCAGGGTGCTTTCAAACATGCAAATGTCTCAAGCAGGGCCTTCTCCCTTGTATTGTGACAAGCAAGGAGTGCTCAAACTCGCCAAAAATCTAGTCTTCCATGAAAGGACAAAGCATGTTGAACTTCATTGTCATTTCATCCGCCAACTTGTCGTAGATGGATCAGTTGTTTTGCAGTATGTTCCGACAAAGGATCAAATTGCAGATATTTTCACCAAGTCTCTCAGCCCAGATAAGTTTGTTAGATTTAGGGGGTATCTTGGTGTAGTTAATAGATTGAGCATTATGGGAGGGTATTCAAATTATTTAGTAATTTATTATTAATGCTCAATTGTAACGTCTTCGTGATGACTTTGCCCATGCATAACCGTTGTCCTTCTGTAGATTCTCATGCATTTTGTTGTTTTGCTATTTTTGTATCTGCATGCATTTGCATTGTATTCTTTATATACAATTTCTTCATGTAAATAAGATTGCTTCAATATTTTCAATCTTTGCTCTGCTCTGATTATTTACGTTAACATCTCCCACATTGTCAAATAGAGCTTTGAACTATTGAAACTTGCTAAAAACCTCACCCGTGGTATTTAAGAAATAGATCCATGTCTTGCTAGAGAAATGATCAATGCAGGAAACATGATACATGCTTCCAATGATTGATCCAATTAACATTGGTCTGCACACATCTGAATGTACTTAGTTAATCCCCTTAGACCTATGCTTGCCGCTTGAGAAAGCAGCCTTGGCATGCTTGCCAAGTGTGCATCCTCTACAAACCCATTATTCAATACTGAACTCTAACCTTGTAATTTGTAAAGGTTTCCCTCTCTAACGGCTATAACTTGTTTTGTAACTGGGTTAGATCCCTTCAACTTGATAAGAACTTGTTGATTCTTGAATTCAACTACAAAGCCCCTATACTCCATTCCTGAAACTGGAAACAATTTTTTTTTGAGATCAAGAATAGCCAAAACATCATCAAACTCTAAAGAGTTACCGAGCTGTAATAAAAAAGGAATTGTACCAACTCCTACTATTGGATACTTGGCATCATTACCACACTCAACTTGAACTCCCGAGCTGTGTTCTTCCAGTTTGGTAAACACTGTAGGGTTGATGTCATATGCCTAGAGGTACCACTAACCACACACCAAACATCCTTTGAAATTGTGCTAGTAGAAAGACAAAAAACCATCGAGAAATCTTTCACAAACTTGTCAGAAAATTTGTTCATGAGTTTTTGCAGAGGTTGCTATTTCATGTTGCTGCTGCTTGCTTTGGTTCTTCTTGTCTAGATGCTTTGATGCACAATGACCAAACTTGTGACAACTAAAGCACTTGATATGACTCATGTCCTTTTCCCCTGATTGTGAGGATCCTTCCTCATCATTTTCCTTACCCTTGGTTTGTGCAAAGAGAGCTGAATTCTTGTCACCACCTTTCTTGCTGGCTTTTGACTACATCCAAGTTTCCTCTTGGATAGAATCATCCCATAGTCTCTCAAAGGAAGGAAGCTTTTCCTTGGCACAAATGCCCTGAACAAATAAAATGCCATGAAGATGAGAACCCATTCAAAGCTAAGTTCACTAGCTTTGCATCTTCAACATTCTCCTTGATTGCTGCAAGTTGATCATGAAGTTGTGTGACCTTCATGAGGTAACTAGTAACAGTATCCATACTAGATATCTCTACAGATCTGAATCTGTTTCTTAATATCATTTTCCAATTAATGTTTCACTCTAGTAAAGACTATCCAAAGCGTCAAACCTCTCCTTGGCTACTTTTTTCTTTGACAATTGAGGAATTAAATGATCCTTCATCGCAACTTGGATCATCTTCTTGGCTTTAACCTCTTTCTTCATGTGAGCTGCCAATTTGTTGAACATTTGTGGGTGTAGGCATCACATCTCAGTTCGGATCAATCCTCCTTAAGTAATAAAGTCACCCTTACTTTCCAAGACAGGAAATTTAATATGCCATCCAACCTATCCTCAAAACGGAGACTAGGTGATGCCATTAAAAATATTTTTCCGAAAAAATAAACTCCTAGATTTGTAAATAATAAAATTATTCAATTTTTTTTTTGAAAATCCCTTTTACAATACCCTTGATTACTTCTGTAAACCCTAGCACCGTTGCTACCCTAACCACTACTGAAAACGACAAGAAACTAATTGCCTTGATACCATATTGAAATTCCAATCGCAATGACTAATTATCTAATGCTTTGAAAACATTGAATTAATCACACAAATCATTGAAATTCTAATTGTGGAAATGAACACAAGTACACAAACAATTGACACCAAAATCTTATACACACTTTATTATAATTAATTAATTAAATAAAAGATTTTCATTTATCACTTAAGTGATTACAAAATAGAAATAACTCGACTACTTACATGTTCATATTGAATCTGTGCAAAACTTCCAAACTGAGCTAAAAACCTCAACATGGTCCATATGAGTATGTCAACAATAAATTGCACATCATTCATCTACCCTTCACAATCCATGGATTTCAAAAACATTACCCCTTTAAGGCACTACAATAACATTAATCAAGGACCATTTTTTATCATTCTTCCATCAATTGGAAATGATGGATGCCATTGCCTTGATCCATGAATCCCTAATAGGTTGTAGTGAATCATCTGCATGTTTCATCTTGTTGCCATTAAGGTGTTGCACATTTTGTTGAAATTTTGGCCTTTGTATAATTTTCATTCCTTATTTATTTTCCTCATAACTACTCGCTAATATGGTGATTGAACAACATTGAAAGACAACCAATTTGCATAAACTCATTTTGTAATGTGTTGATCAACAATTTCTCAAGATTCATTTTGAAATGACTTTACCATTGACCCCTTTGTTCTCTTATGTGAAGTGGACTCTTCTTCATGCATGGCCAATAATGGGTGGCTCACTAATCACTACTCTAGGAATGCTAGGGGTGTGGAAGAAGGGGACTTCTTTGATTGAAATTCTCTCATTGCCAAATGATAGCCTGATCTAAGGGCAACTGTTGCTTCTGCTTGCTTTGTCTTTCAAATATCTTACAACACTCTATACTAGGAATACCAAACAAAGGGGCTTTCACCTGATTGCATGAACTTGAATGATTCTCACCACACCCTCTACAAATCCCAACATATTCTCACAATGGTAAATTGTGTATTTGAAGTGTTGAAGCATGTTTGGCCCACACAGCTAGGACAAGCTGCCATTGTAATACCTATGGCAACAAGTTTGGAAGACAACACATCCCAATCAAATTTAAAATATTTATCCCAACTCAAAGAAGAACTGAAAACAAAACACAAATGTTTGTCCAGTAAAAAGAACACCTCCAATCCAAGAGTTTTCCTTCATGATCTCCTTGGCAGAAAATGGGCTCTGGAACATGCAGGAATAGCAATCTAACCTCTTTGGTTTGTTTGTTTTGTTTTCAAAATGAGGTAAATGTGTTTGTTTTTGTGTTTTAAGTTGTTTCGAGGTTCCATAGAGGGTTTATGATTAGGTTTATGTGATTGTGGGATAAAAAATTGGTACCCTGTCCAAATCCACAGAGCAGACAATTCTTAATCTGTACCTGAAACGTACGGTACTATTCTAGGTAGTTTTGGTAGCATAGATTAATACAGTAAATACAATGCTTTCTGTCTGCTCTCTGTTACAGAATTGAATTGTATGTATACATTTTAATGATGCCTAAAATATGAATGCTTTTGTTCTGGTTCGTTTTCTTCTAATTGTTGAAGCAAACTTTGCTAACTTCATGGCATTTATGGCTATCTTTGTGACATCCACGTGTAATGAATTTGGTACTTCTAGATGATACAGAGTTAGGCTAGCAGGTTCTGACAAAGAAGATTAAAGAGAAGCTTGTGTAATATTGGAAAGTATTTTTTTATTGCATGAGGTAGTTCAAAGTTTAACAATGCTTTTTTTGAATGGGGCTAATGAGTGTTCCAATCTGTTTGTTTTTTTAAATTTCTAGCTATGAAATACTTCACAGATTTCATGGGTGTCGGAAGTGCTTTGCTTTTCTTCAATTAAATTGCTAGTTCTTATCCACCAAAAAATGGGCTCCTTCATTATACAGTACCCTTTCCATCAACAATTTTGTTCCATGTTTGGATGATCACTAAATTCTGCTCCTGGAAAGAAACTTACCTAACTTTAAATTCTACTCGTTTTTTGTATATCCATTTAGTAGTTCATGAATCATAATATTAAACTTGAGACTCTGGTGCAATGTGTAAAATATGACGTCTCATTGATGATGAAAAGCATGTAGACTGTCGCTTTAGAATTTGATATGCTGAATTTTCCATTTGGTTTAATTAGTCATCTTTATCTTTAATCTGCCGAGCCTTCCCCTGCCTCCAGAAGGAGAAAAAGAAATAATTACTGTACATGGCATAATTCTGAAAGTGTTGCTTACATAAATCTTTTGGCTCTCTTCTGATTAGCAGGATGCTTACAAAGAGGCTAGCACTGACCTTCTGAAAGAAACCAAAGATTGCTGGTGTGATCTTATCCCAGCAGTTATTGTGAATGAATGGAAAAACTGCAAGACAGGTATGCCCATCATATTATCTAATTTTTATGTTCCAGGTTCTAAAATTGGAATTTTTTCAAATATTTTGTATACCGTTCTTGATTATTATTCTACTTGATTCACAGCCATTGAGAGACCAGACCTTGAGAAAGCTTCTATATTTGTTCTTCTTCCAGAGTCACCGTCTGTCTTTGTAGATGGTAAGTTGTCACCGTCGTAGTCTGATTTTTCTTTGAATTTATAATCAGTAGTG
Organism: Sequoia sempervirens; assembly: GCA_007258455.2. Lineage (NCBI taxonomy): Eukaryota > Viridiplantae > Streptophyta > Pinopsida > Cupressales > Cupressaceae > Sequoia > Sequoia sempervirens. The sequence continues at coordinate 46,538 of VDFB02375399.1, forward strand.
TTCACATAGTTTTTGACTCTTTTGTTCTTTGATGCAGGTGATCACTCTTCTTCTATTGTTGGTCAAAGAATGCGGAATACAGTTAAGGTTGTTAGTTGACTGTTGAATTATAGTGTGTACCATTTTTCCTTTCTTGTAATTACATGTCATATCTATGTCAAAAGAAAGAAAAAATTGAGAACTGCCACATTTTTCATTATACTTTTTGAGGCCCATTTGGCTATTCATGGATGTTAATATAATTTCTTCCTTTCTTACTCCCAACAAGTTCTGGGAGAGTTACTGTTTCTACCTTCGTATGTACATGCAAAATATCAACATTTTTCAGAAAGATATATAGATATATTTAGGGTTTCTCAACCTGGTGGGTTAGAATCGTTTTTTGTCTGCTCTTCGCTTTTAGTCTTTTGTTTTATTAGGGTTGGGGACTTCATAGATAAGTGTTAAAAATAAAGAATTTTACTAATAAAATGGAAGTTAGTCCTCCATTGCAGAAATTTGATCTTTAGGTACTAATTTTGTCATCTGTGAAATTGACATACAAATAATTATTGCAATAATTTCTGAATTTAAGTGTTGAATACCAGGTTTTTTTACTGCATCATTATCTCAGAAGTTTTCTCATTGAAGACAGTGCACATGATATTCCTGAGTTTGGTGTTCCGAGTGATGCAAATGAGAATTCCAGGGTGAGGAGGGCAGGCATAGATATTCTGGTTCCCAAGATCGGCACTGAAGTGAATTTGGGTGAGAATATTTCAAGTTAATGCCCTAGTTAATGTAGAATGCATTGTAAGTGAAACCTATTAAGGAAGGACGATGCTAATGGTAGTCACCATAGTTGCAAACTTCAGAACAGCAAATTCATGCTTTTCATCTTCATCCCATTATCCTATATATTTGCATTAAATATGTCCTATGTTTCTAGGGACCCTGAAAATTTCCAAACTTTCACTGCAACTGCAGATGATGCGCTTCCTTGCAGGATAGCATTTGAGAGAGGGAAAGAGCGTCCATTTTACTTCTTAGCAGTGGCAAAGGGGAAATCTGGGTGTTTGCTGCTTGCCGAAGAAGTTCCTCTAAAACAACATCAAGGGATTGTTCGTGTTGCAGCTCCTTTAGCTGGTTCGCTTGTAAGTATTTATTTTACTGTTTCTTTGTTCATGATTTTTTTGCGAAGTCTAGAAATATGCCTTTGTATCAGCTGTGATATACTTATGCTATCTAGTCTTAATTACAATAGATTAGTGGAATGGAATATGAAGTTTACATTGCTTATTATTTATTGACATAGCTATATATCTGACTGCAAAAGATCAGTTGAATACAATGTTATGATGGTGTCTGTTCATGTTGTAATGTTGGCCAGTTTGTGTTTCACTGTTGGCTTTTTCATTTTTCACTATTGAAGATGCAATATGTTGATTGGTTTATTATTACTTGTGTTTTAGATAACCCTGGGATTCATTCTAGATTGTAACATATTAATTTACCAATAATCATGAGGTTGGTTATTTTCTATATCAGATAAAAGTTCAAATAAAATATTGAATCTCTGTTTTTTGTCAGAAACACATTGTTAGTGCAGTAAATTTATCCTTGCATGGAATCCATATAGTTGGCTGCAAAAGTATCCATTATAATTAACCTAGAAAGGTTTGTATCTAACTTTGCAATAGCAGATATTGATAAATACATCAGCAGCATCACAGACAAACACTTAGATTCATGTGTAATTACCAAGGTTACCCCAAGTTTCCGGGACAGGGACGGCAGGGGACAGCGAGACGAGTCCCCAAGTTTCCGATTTTGGAGGTCAAATTTAGGGACGGCAGGGGACAGCTATATAAAAATATAGGGAAATTTTAAATATTCAATAGATAACATGGATAAGGCATGCATAATATACATTATAGAACACTAACATATAACATTTGTGTTCAAGTTGATATGGTTTATTGGGTATGCATTGATCTTAATGAATAAGTTAGAAATTATTCAATGGAAAGCTTGATTTTGAACTAAGAAAACAGATACTCTGATGATAATTTTTTTGTTTATTGATAATTGGAACAAGGGAGTGCAGCCTTCTGAGAATGATAGTGAGTTGCATTAGGCAAATAATCTGCACAGTTATCATGTTATTGTTTTGCATGATCAGATGTCCCAAGGCCCGCTATGTATCATCTTCACAATAGAGTAAGACCCATGAGACTTATTTATGAGGCACAGTAGCATTGAGAACAAGCACCGACTGTTGGGTTATTCATTGGAATTCATCTAGGCACCTCAGTACATAAACCAATATTGAATAATTGTATCATTTACACTTATCCAAAGTTTCAAGACAACAAGCAGTGGCACCAATTTATTTCATGGGTGGACATAATTAAGTTCACACTCCCTTGCTATGAAAATGTGTTTTTCTTTTTGTTTTGACCATGCTTTGATGTGGGAGATGGTTGACCATCCCGAGGACGGCCAGGGGACTTCTAGGATGGCTCATTGTCCCGAGGACGGCCAGGGGACTCGTAGAAGTCCCCTGGCCGTCCCTGGGACTGGTCAGCCATCCCTCATCCGGTCAATGGTGTCCCTCTGTTTCGGGGACATTTCCTGAAAATTTTGCAAAAAAGGGGACGGTCCCCTGCCGTCCCCCAGTACCCAAGACGTCCCGGGGATAGGGGCAGGGCATTTGGGGTGGGGGGAGGGGAACGCGTCCCAGGGTTTCCTTGGTAATTACACAATCTATAATTAATAAGTAATAGAAGAAAGAATAAAAATGTACAACCAGGTACATTAGAAAAGTGCTAGAGTAAGAAGAATCCTAGGTTCTGAATTTTTCAAAAACTAAAAGTGGGGTTAATGCTAAAGCAGTTAAACCCCTAAACCCCAAATTATTAATAATTTCCACTGTCAGCCAAACCTGATAAATAGGATTGGAGGTAAATACATGTATGGTGAAGAAGAAACAAACTAAAAATACTATTGATTTCAGTAGACAATGGGAACACAAAGAGGCATACTAGTGGATGGTATCTCTACCACTTCTAACATTCAAGATTCTTAACTAGTTACCTGTGTTGGGCAGAGATTGTGTAAAGCAGTCTGTTTCCAGATTAATGATGCTGGAGCCATGGCTGATGTGGTTTCCTTTGGTTAGAATCATGATATCATCTATAAGTTTGAAGTTGGACTCACAAGCCTATAAATATATTCATGAGTGTTTGCTTTACTATCAAGACTCCCTTGCCTAGTCATTAATTGATGAGAGGACAACAAAGAAGTATGATCTGCGAAGAGCAGATTTTCTGCTAGAAGATTGGAATGTAAAAATGCTATTCTAACAAGAGAGCTTAATGGAGCTTTCTATTTAATACAGTTAGTGTCAAGCTTGTATATAGTTTGATTTAGGCCCAAAACATGGTAGATATAAATTCCTTTAAATCTAACAATATCAGTAATATATGATATAGATCTCGAAAAGTGATGCTCAACATTGTTTTTGTGTTTTCTCTATGTTCACCAATTTTTTACAGGATGGGGATGGGGGAACATGTTTTGGGGATAGAGATTTTTTTGAGGTCATTTTTAGGTTATGACAGGGGATGTCTATTGAAAAATAGGGAATTTTTTTTAAAATATAGGAAATTTCAAATATTCATATGCATTCATCATATACATTATAGATCCTTAGTAGATTATAGATCCAATGGAACCCCAACCAATCCCTCTTGTGTCTCCTCGAAAAAGTCTTGAAGAGAGAAGTGTGGTGGTTGCAAATGAACATTTGAATATCTCTAGCTTCTATCACCCCTTGTTTCACCCACTCTATCTTCCCTATGTCTTTCAATGTGTTGTTCAATGCATGATTGCAACATGGGGTCCAAAAGATGTGCTTGTAAGCACTTTGCACCATCACACCAACAGATTTGGGCACATGCCAATTTAGTGACCGCTTCTGCATGGTGTTGCTCACTAATGCTGCCTTAGTTTTGTTATCTTTAGCTACAACTTGCTCACAATGCTATTTTTTCCAACAATGCTGGAATTTTTTTTGACATGTAAAAATGATTCATTTAGGGCTGAATGTGGTCTGAGGGCCCACAATACAAGAGAATTAAATATTTTTTTATTTAACCTGGGATTTAGATTTAATTTTTTTATACCTGTAATCCTTGAGATTGTGGTTTGCAAACATTTCCAACGAATTCCTAATACAGTTACTATAGGAATATGCCTTGGAATAATTATTAATGCTATTGATGTATTTTGGTTTAAATATGAATGGTGTTTATGTGGATTTATATGTCATCACAAAATCTTGATATTTAATGTTAGTGCTTGTAAATTTAGATGTTATCATATATTCTTACTTCTTAATGATTATTAATATTATTGTAGGACCTGAACTAGGATTATCTTAAATCGTGTATTGCATTTGATAATATTTTTATAAAGTTAGGTCTGTAAATGAATTACCTCCTTAGACTTAAGCTGGAAGTGTTATTCTAGGGCAGAAATTGGGAAGATCCCAAGAAGGGACATTACATTAACAGTTAAATTGACCAAATCTGAAGCTTTATGAACGTATGTTTGACAAGAATCTATTAAGAAGCTTCCCATTTTACCATTCAGAAGATCCATTTCCTTGGGAGTAACATAGCATCCAGGCCTCCCTTGTCTTTAGAAAGGGTGCATAAATTCCAAGATAGCCTTTGGCACCGCATTATAAGTGTAGTTTTGATTTTAACATACCTTGCAAGAGTTGAGACAGGCCATGGAGATGTTGTGACCTAAATGCACATATGTGGTGTATATTACGTTTACAATGCTTATCTGTGACATATAAGCTTGATAGTTCCATAAATATGCCATAAATTATTGTGTAGGAGGATGATGAAATCATTTTCAATTTTCATTGTGCTATTATGTATGCTTTGTATCCTGCAACATTTTTAGTTCTCATCTTTGTAAACAGTCAGTCAATTGCTTTGCAGATGCTATCTTGTGCTGGCTTTTATTTTACTTACATGGCAACTATATATGCAATAATAAAAATATGTAAGATAGTATAGTCATAGAATAGAGTATTGATGATTTTTTCATTTTCTATGGATGACAGCCTAGAGTAGATGAAAAACATCCAAGGTGGTTACATCTGCGGGTACGGCCATTTAATTTGCCAGATTCTACAAAAATTGGCATGAGTTTTGGAAGATCTAAGGCTAAGGGATTGGTTGATGGAAGATGGACACTTGCATTCCCAGATGAGCAAGTGTGCAAAGCTGCCTGGTCTGTCGTCCTTGAGGAGATGGCAATACAGAGTTATGCTGTTCAAGAAGAACTGAAACCCTTGCTGAGTCATAGTATGGCCACTAATAGCCAAGGAAGATATCCTTAAGGCTTGAAGGCTGTGCAAGATGATTTCTGTTTAAATACATCCAGTTTCTTCGTCGCCCCATTTTGATTTGGCAGGAGAGAATAAATGTTTTACTGTTGCACACACATTTCGCTCTCAATTGTCTGTACCAGGTACCTTCCAATATGCTCGGCAGCTTTATACTATAGAATGAGAGGTTTCTCCCAGAATTCCTGGGCTTGTCAGTTTACAAGTCTTCAATTCATTGTAGTTTGTACATTAGTTAAATGTGATATTTTTAATGGAATAGCAAAGTTCTTTGCAAGCCTCTAATGGCGAGGCTTTGTAGGATAAAGATGTCTTTGTATCAAAAATTTACTTGTCAGTAAATTCGCTGGTCCAAATTTTATTCTTGGATATTTCGATTCAAATGGTATTTACCATAATAATGCATATCCAGTGCAGTTCTGCTTTTCAATTGGAGCAGCAATGGTTCTAAATATTTCCTTAAAAAGGAACGTCACCAGAGGTCACTAATAACAAAGTTGTAACACTCAAAGCCTTAATTATAGAGATGCCCTCGAGTGAAAAAAATCATTTATGGACAATATGGGAGTACCTATTCCAAGCTTCTCCCTAGAGTCCCTATTTATCACTACCTTTTTTAAATTCAGAAGCTGTTTTCAACAAATTTGTGATATTTGAAGTTAAGTACCGGTCTACTTTAATCGTTTTATGTGAAAATTAACCTCTATTACCTTCAATGCAACATAATTGGTTTGACCTATTTAGACTCGACTGCAGACATATTGGGACAGTGTAAATCAAGACGAAATAAGGATGATTATGCCAGGTCAAAAGTATAGTGCGCTGCTCTACTTTGTTGCCTGCATTTTTATTTGATGCATCAGTTGAGAATTTTCCAATTTAAAACATTTTATATCCTAAAGGTAATAATCATTGCAATCAAGTAATGGATGATGACAGGAACTCCCTGGACTAAATTATGTTCTTCAAACATCCTGACTCCTGCCAAACGTGTTTTGATCACCTTCATAGATGATGAAGCATAACAATGTAATGGTTGGTGATGTGCAAGCAATTTCCGAGAGGAACAAACGGAGAGGAACATGTCAGTATAAAATGGAATTATATCAGCTTCCAAGATAATCTACAATGACATTCTTAATATACAGTGTCACTTAAATTTCAGAAAATTTAATGGTTCACATGCAGTTAAGCAGAAGGAGGGATTCAATACTTGAAAAATGTTGCTATCAATTGGGTTCTCAAATTGACACAATGAAAAACAATTTAAACTTTAATGAGAGTATTTTCATATTCCATATGCTTTTAATCTTAATATCTTATTCATTTTAAGAATTATTTGAACGCTGAACCTAAATCAAATGAACAATTTTTCAAAACTACCTTTCACACTAGTTAAAAATTATTGATTCACACTTTTCCATTTTTTTTTCAGTTATGTTTGCTAAAAATTACATCAAATAAATATTAGTTCATCATTCTCCGAGTATCAGTTTTTATGATTGTCATGCTGAGATGCTTAACCTACAGTGGCAAGAAGGGCATGTAATGGCTTGAGTTGGCTTTGAGTGTGTTCACAAAACTACTGTGAGCCTAACATAAAACCTATATATATTGGTTTTTATGATTATCATGCTAAGACATTTAACCTACAGTGGCAAGAAGGGTAAGTAGTGTCTTGAATGTGTTAACAAAAACTATTGTGAAGCTGAATTAGAGCTATTAATATAATAAATGATTTGATTTTATAAATATTTTTTTTTTTTGGGTGCAAAATGAATTGGCAGCTTAATGACTTGGAGAATCCATGAACAACATTCAAAACAATGAGGTGAGCCCCTATAACCTCCTAGTCCCACCTACAGAGGCCCTATGCCTAACCATGGTATTTAAATTTTTATTTTATTTTTTGACTATGCTCCCCCAAGTTTGTGTGTGCTTTTGAGAGGGTTTGTTTTTTAGGCTATTTATTAGGGGATGAAGGGGACAATTATTAAAAAAATAAGGAAATTTCAAATATTAGTATGGTAACATTGATAAGGCATTTCTTAGATATTATAGAAGTTTAATATATAACATTAGACTTGAATTGATATTTTACATGTGAATTAACAAACAAATTTTAAAAATTTGATTGTTTTCATTGACAACATATATATAGTTGCCCTTAATTGACATTTGTCTGTAGTAGGACTACAACAAAATTGGAGTTTTGAGTCCACTATGAGGAGTTGCCTTATCCAATGGAACTTTATACAAACCCTCCAATGTCTCCTTTTCAACCCATATAGCATATTTGAGATCAACATCCCAACATGAAGTTGCAGTGTGGTGATACTCAGTTCTAGTGATCCTGTAGTCGTAAAGCACAACGCACAACCATCAACTTTTCAAATTTTCTATAGTTTAAGATTCTTCATCTTTGATTTACTAAAGCTAAATGTGGACCAATTTCTCTTTATAATAGAGGAATTGCAAACTTATGAATGGAGGCAAGTGGCAAGTATTCTAAACTCTAATGCATCCTTGCTATGCCACAACCACCATTCAATAGGGTATGTTTGAGTTAATGTAGCTTTAGCAATCCTCAACCACCATTCAATAGGGTTTGTTTGAGTTAACGTAGCTTTATCAATCCTCAACTTTGGTTTGTTGAAGGTTGGACCATGAAGATTAACAAGTGGTAGCCACCATGTGTGAATTATAGAAGACTCCTCACCAACATTTTTTTTGGAAAGGTCTTCATGTATCCTTTTTTCACCTCTTCATCATGATATAGAGGCATTCTTTCAAGGTTAACTACATATCATTTTGTAATGTCCCTTTCTAGAACATGCCCGATTTTTGCCTTAAAACAATAATTCCAACTTTAAATGAAAATTGCATTATATTTATAAATATAACTTTATCTAGAATGGTGAAATTTTATTATGATATTTAGATTTATAACTTATGCAATAATTTTGAAAATAGATATTATCTTGTTTTTTGTACAATAATTCTTCTTCAAATTGTGATGATAATGGCTTTGTCAAATATTATGAATTTATTATAATATTCAGATTAATAATTCATAAGTATGAAAATAAATCATACCTTCAAATCTGCTAAATTAGAGGTTTGCATCCTTAACTCGATAGTGGCAAAATCAAGGGTTTTTATCCCGAACTTGCCAAGAGCATTCAAGGGTTTCCGTCCTTAAAACTCTTAGTCCACCTTGGAGGGTTTTTCGCCCCTCTTGATTAAGATTTGAGTTTTCGTCCAAACTTGATAAGAGAAATAAGGGTTTTTATCCTTAGATCTCTCATTAATTTGGAAGGTTTTTCGTCCTCCCTTTTTGTAAGTCACTTCCTCAAATTCAAGATTGATTCAAATCTTGAAATTCTTTAGAAGTGCTTTCAAATTTGTTGAATTAGAGGTTTTAGTCCCTTAGTAGTGACTATACCAAGGGTTTTCATCCTTAAAAGTTAAAAGTCTTAGTCCACTTTGGAGGGTTTTCGTGCTCCTTGATCAAGATTTGGGTTTTTGTCCAAACTTGATAAATTTATTACTAATTGCTTGATTGATCTTTTTGATATTTTGATTATTTTATTTCTTGATGGATAGATAAGTGATGGTTGTGTTGCAAGGTTTTCTTTCAAGGTTATCATTAAGATTTGTCATAAAATCATAATCTAAAATTTAAATGTTGATGATGAATTGTAAAATGTTAAAGAAAAAAGAAAGAAAAAATCAAATCTTGGACCAAGTCATTGGGCACCAAGTAGTGTTGAAGAGAAAGAAATGAAATGAAATGAAATGAAATATTTTAATGACGTCCACGAGGCCAAAGAAGCCTATGGGACCCAAGATCAGCACCGGAACAACTCACAGCACAGCCCTAGACACAATGGAGGTGCCGTTCGAGATCAGCCCTTCGAGAGTGAATTTTGATGATGAAGTTTGCAATTTTGTCGAGTCTTGAATCTTCAAACAAGGTATTTAAATTGTCAACCTGCACCGCATCCCCATAGCTGGCCCGGATGTCTTTATAAGCTGAGCATTCTATGATAAAGTGCCATTCTGTCTCCACCATACCTTCGTTACAAAAGCGGCATATTCTATTTTCCCACTCTTCTTTAGGAACCTCCCACCTACCCGTTTCACACCTAAGATGGTGTGAACTAGTCCGCAATTGGGCTATCAACATTTTTGCTTTCCATTTGATATTCGCTCCTATATAAGCCTTTTCTTCATGGTCCCTTGTGGGATTGAATTCTTTGATATAATAATCCTTTTTACGCCCTGTTTTTTTCGTCCATATACCATATTTAAATTTTTCTCTCACGTAATTTTTTATTTCTCCATTTGTGTTTGGACACTCATGCATCACAATATCCCATTTCTTCATCCACTTGATATTAAGTTTCATCCATGTGTTCTTTCTTCTAGTTAGCTCCTCTTTCATAATTAGCTTAGGCCATCTATGATCCTCCATATTCTGGACCTTCTTTAAGTAGCTTAATAACCGGGTCATCGCTGAGGCCTCCAGAGGAAAAGTACCGGTCTCAGCCAATAAAATTTCATAAGGCACTGCAGTCTTAAGCTTGAGGCTGCATATAATTAGATGTTTTTGTATCCTTTCCACTTGTCTCCATTTCTGATCTGACATGCTGCTGCCCCAGATTTCACACCCATAGAGAATTACCGGAGTAACAAGAAGACCAAAAAGCGTTCTTTTAGTTTTCCAATCCCATAATTCGGCATTTCTACATCTATTTTGCAAAGAGTACAACGCTTTCCAGCCTCCTTGAATTCTTTTTGCTCTACATGTTTCCCAACTAAGCTTGTTGTGAAAATCAAGCCCAAGGTACTTATACTCGTCCACTATTTCCAGTGGCTTGCCTTCAAAGATAAATTCAATCTGCTGTTTTTTTCTTCGCAGTGAGAAGATCATTATTTTGGTTTTTGAAGTGTTCACTTGCATCCCGACCTCTTGACAAAACGTTTCAAGGGCCTTCAAATGTTTTCTCAAATCATGTGCAGTTTTAGCAATTAATATGAGGTCATCGGCATATAACAGTAATTTTATTACAAAGTTGGCCAAAAGGATGCCTTCCCCACCAACCTTGTCAATCCATTCTTCCAGCTTATCAATGTAAAGCCCAAATAGCGTTGGGGAGAGCGGGCAGCCTTGTTTGACACCAATGTCACTGCCAAAGCATTCTGACATACCATCATTGGTTCTGATTTTAGCTTTGACCTGCTCGTAGAGCCTATGAGCAGCCGCCCTAAGCTCATGCGGAACTCCCAAATCCTCCATTCTCTTCCATAGCTTGTTCCGAGGGACCGTGTCAAAGGCTTTTTTAAAATCAACAAAGCAGCAATAGGCTTCGTCTCCTTGAATGTCCCAAATTTTTTCAATCAAAAATCTAAGGGTAACCCCATGATCAATAGTGGAGTGCTTGGGCCTAAAACCAGCTTGACCTTTTGCTCTTTTCCCCTCTTTTTCAGCCCAGCTGCTAATCCTGCGTTCAATCATGCTTCCAAAAAGTTTCCCCATAAGAGGGTTAACCATAATAGTTCGGTAGTTTGATGGGTTATTTATGTCACCATTTTTGTGCAAGGGGATAACAACACTAGTGGTCCATCCTTCTGGGAAGCCTTCTTGATTGACCCTGTTGAAAATGCTCTTAATACAAGGTGCAAGGACCTCAACACCCCACTTTAAATGTTCTGCTTGCAGCCCATCAATATCTTGTGCTTTCCCTCCTGCCAACCTTCTTATGCCTTGACTGATATCCTCTACAGTGAAAAGTTCGGTGGCTGCCTTGATTATTGGGGGTCTATGTTTATCCTGCTCACGCTCATAAAGAAGTTTTGCATAGTCTAGCCATTGAGAGCTTGTAATATTATTTTCCATTTGTTTTCTTTTCTGTTGTAGCTCCTTCCAAAATTTTTTGGGGTTGTTCTTTCCAAGGGTAATCAGCTCCAATCTTCTATCCCTTACATACTTTTCCTTTTTACTTCGTATCATCCTTTCATACTCTTTCTTGTTTTCTATTGTCATTCCCCCCTCACGAAGCTTCCTTTTTGTTAACTTGCACTCCTCATCGAACCACGGGTTTGCCGGAAAAGTATTTGTACTGCCTCTCTTGGGTCTAGACCTCTTGCACTCACCCAAAGCTTTGTGCACTAGAGGAATCAAAGTATTCTTGTTTATTGAGTGCATCTTTATGTAAGCTGATTTTTTTTCCAATTCCTGAAAGAAATTTTTGAGGGCAGTCTTGAAGATTTTCTGATTTTCTTGATTCATGAGAATTTTACCCGGTGTGGGTGCTTTGTTCTTGCTGTTAAGAACTTGTTCCCCTTGCTGCTTGATTATGCGAATGTCAAGTTTTACATATATTGGATTATGATCCGATTTCAACTCCATTGGACATTTACCAATCACAAGCTCCATTATTCTTGCTGTATAATTACGAGATAAAATGACATAATCCACCACACTTTGACCATTATAGGTCTTGCAAGTGATGTTGCCCGATCCCGGCAATGATCTCATACCGTTACATATTACCAAGTTGAATAGACTGCATATTCCTAACAGTTCTGCCCCATAATGAGTAACGTTACATTTATTATCTTGAGAGGTTCGTTCCCATAATTGATGGTTCTCTTCTTCCAGCCATAGCGGATCATCTTTCTCTTTATCTTGGCTTTTCAAGTTAAGGGCTTGGTTGCTAGCTGTCCTAGCATTAAAATCACCTATTAATATGACTTCCCCCGATGTGCTAAACACCGAAATGTCCTTTTTTAGAGATGCAAAGGGGTCCTCACGATCTAGGCTTCTTTTCTTATATGATTTGGAGCCTTTTGGGGCGAAATAGCAAGCAGCCAATCTAATTGTAGTCTGATTTTCTGTTATTGTTAACCATATGTATTGTTTGTTTGGATCTTCTTTCTCCACTTTTATATTGTTAACCATATGTACTGTTTGAAAGGAAAAGTAAGTTTATTGTTTTGAAAGCGTTAACACTACCACGTTGCAAGAGAGAACGTTTATTGTTTTGAAAGCGTTAACACTACCACGTTGCAAGAGAGAACGTCTAGGGTTTCTTGGCATGTTGAAGGAGCAGTCCCAAGTAGGAAGAATGGCCTTTGTCCCACGTTGAAGCAATCCATGAGGAGTTTACACCACGTTGTAGAGACCTGGGGCGGTTCATGGGCATGTTGCAGAACTTAATAAAGAGCATAGATAGGGACGTGGGGAGAGAGGCACAAGATAGGTCTGTTGTTTCTCCTCCATAAAAGTCTCGCATTCCTGAAGAATAGCATTCCTTTGCTCTATCTAGAACTTCTGTTTTGCACTTACCTTTTTATCCATATGTTGGTTGAGGTTGTTGCTCCATAAACCCCCTGTATTAATGCCAAAGGATGAGTAATGCTTGTAGTGTTTGTTTGAGATCTCAAATGCTTGTATAGGTGCCTTCATTAGGTTTTTTGAGGCTCGCCTAAGTATTGTTTTGTTATAGGGAGTGTCTTGTTTTAAGCAATACATAGGTTTGCTAAATGGTATAATAAGATAGACACCTATAGGAGTTTTCAGTTTTGAAAACAGTGAATAGAGGTGAATTTTCCTTGACAGTGGTAAAAAATCTGAGACTATAAATGACGGTGAACTTGTTAAAAGGTTTGACAACCAAAGGTTCCTTCAATGGTCTGATGGGTAGCACTATCTTGTATAGTTTTTGTTGTGATCAATCTGATAGGCATTGTTATCCATCGTCTTTGTGCATTATTTAAGGGAGGGTTTCTATATCAATATGATAAGGTTTAAATATCTCAGAAAATGGCTCGAAAGAGTCTTAAAAGAGATATCAAGTTTCCACAATCATGGATTTGATGTTGATGCAAAAAATTTTACGCGATCAGATCCAGAAATCTAATGTAAAAGAGTCTTAAAAGGACAGTCATGAAGTCTTATGTGACAGTCAAAGAACAATATGGCCATAAATGGTTAGGTCTTTATAGCAGGTCTGAAGTTGAGACAAACTTAATATGGTAAGGGTTTCATGATGATAAAACAAGCATGGTGACCATAGTTGTAGGGACAATCCCTTTAAATCATAGCTCAGTGACATCTCGAGATTCTATGACAATCAATAGCAAATGATAGCCTATATGACTTTTTCATACGACACTACAAAGTCATGTGGGTAAGACAGTCCTCTCAAATGCTAAGACCCTGTGAGGAATGATGAGAAGGATAACTAGAAGGGATTTATGGGTGAGCTATGAGCAAGACAACTGGGAGGCATTATTCTAACGCAACAAATGATTGGACAGTTTTCAAGGTTGTGAAAAGCCTTGTCAAGAGGGCAGTACTACAAGGACAGTAATAAGCCTTGGCATACCATCCATTCATAGTAGAAGGTAGTGAAGATCTTTAAGGAAAAGTTTAAACGAGTCCATCATTGGCTCACAAAGTGACAGTTAAGGAGTGACATGGCAGGACACTCTATTTTGTTCATTCATAACCCATATTACTGAAAGTTGGCCATAGATCAATCTTGGTAGGTATACAGTGACGAGAGGCTTAGTCAACAATCCTCAAAGGAGTAGTGAGAAGGTTATTAAACTATCTCAATCAAATAGTCAAAATATATGATAGTGTTTTGTAGTGTATGGCAGTCTAAATAAGCTATGGAGGTGTTTTATGCTACAAAGAATGGTGTCTAAAGATTCATTTGGTTGACAGTGTGAATGTCAAGACAAGGTTTTACCTGGGCATGGAATAGGAAAGTAAGAACAATTTCGTTCCATAAAAGGTGATGCAAAGACATAGTTTCAAATTCATTCACAGTCTAGGTCTTAAAGATTCATACACTGTAAACAAAGTCATAGAGAATCAGTGAACAAAGGTCTCAAAGAGACACACAACCAGGACAAGGACAATAATCTCAATGATAGTTAATGGTCAATGATAACAATTAATGGACAATGCATAGAAGTGACCGTCATCAATCCCAAGTCAAGTTACAGTCAAATTTGAGGTTAGAGACAATCATCAAGTGGAAGCAGCAGGTCGTCCTCTCATCAGGGCAGTATTGGCATGGTAAAAAACAATGTAATGACAGTTTCAAGAAGGCAGTAAACTCAACAGAGCAGTAGCAGGGTCTGTGAGGAAAACATTTATGCACAACAAATGTGATGATAGCCAGAGGCTAAAGGAGACATGACAGTCATAGACCCTAACCATGACAGTACAGTGCAAAATATGGTGGTTATGGGTGAATAGGACAACATAATTAAAAGACAGCGATATGCATGTTTTGATTAACCCTATGAAACCTTTGTTATGATATAAGCCAAAGGAGCTATGGTAAAAAGATGTTATGAGTAATGAAAGTTTTCATTATGGTTCAAGGTCATTGTATCTAGCATGGTGAAGGTATCAAGGGCATTATTTCTTCCAAACAAGAGCAGGATGCATGAAGCCTTGAAATGACCAGTATTGATCAGAAAACATAAGTGACATCCTTCTTGACAGTGAGCAGCATTGAGAGAACACAATTCCACAGGGTCAAGATGCCAAGACATCAAAGAACACTCATCATGCAACAAGTCAGTTTGGCATGTCAATAGGTAGTTAGCAGTTTTCAAAGAGACACAGTGCAATATGCTAATCTTATAGATAGTCATCATACAATCTGCCAAAGGGACATTCAAAAATAGAGAAGACAGTGCTAATGAGAAATGGTATTTTTGGCTATGTAAAGAGATTATATCTAGTTTATTCTAATGAAAACTTGGCATAAAAAACTCATTTAAAACATGTCTTGTATGCAAGTGGCAGTTTGAAGGCATTGAAGAGAAGTTAGGAAGGATATAAAGGAGTTGTTTTGGCAGTTAATAGGCCTATACAACAGTTCACAACTTTTTGCAGACATTTAGGGAAGTGTTATGAGTAGTTTGAGGAGTTAATGGCTAGTTGGTGGCAGTTGAAAAGACATAGGAGCAGTTTGTTGACCTGGACAACAGGTTGAGGGTATTTAGGAACCTTCCAAGGAAAATGTTCATTAAAGGAGATGTGATCAACTAGTTGTGCCTGTCTTCTACGCCACCTTTGGAGCCTTTAAGCAAAGTCATAACATAATAACAGTTTTCAATGCCCAAAGAGATCTTTCACATTTTCAAACAGCTGTGACACATGCCACATGTTAACTACAGCAGGTTACTAAGAACTTGTAAAGGCTTGTAAGGTTTCATCCTTAGGCAATTCTTTCACTTTTTGAAAACAGTATTGTAAGCTGGAAAAGTTTCTTTCTGTTTCTACTATGCATTGTAACTCATTTTCAGTTTTTAGATTGAAAACAAATACTTTGTAACACATTATCAAGCAAGATATACATATTTTCAGATCGTGTACTATTGTAAATGCATCTTCTATCAATAAAATGAGCATTTTGGCCTTAAAAGTTTATATCCTGGTTGTGTGTGTGGGGTAATTGATAGCTTTTTTGTGATTTTTATGTGCAAATCCTTGAATGAATGTCTTACTTCCATCATTTTCAAGCAGAAAAGATATATTTGTGTAGGTTATTATTTGTGTCATAGTTCAAACATGTGTTAGTTGTCAAGAGAATCACACTTTCTTCCATCTAAATTGTAAGAAACGCGAACCTTTCAATAAAATACTTATACATAGGTATGTCAAACACTTATGTTGTGCATAAACAACTGAAAATTGATTAGTTGTATGTCAAAACAGCAGTCCAAAGTCTGAGAAACACATTTTTTGGTGCATCACCTTAGTAGTAGATTCATTTCAAGAAAACCTTTCTACCTTTTTCCATCAAGTGAAGTAGCAAAATAGGCTAGACTAAGTGATAGAACCATGGGAATCGACCCTCTCTGGAGGTTCCTTTTCTTCATAGGTAACCCACAAACTTGAAAGGGATCCCATGTTTCACCAATAAGCTAAGTTTCCACAACTTAGCAAGGGTGCAATATTGAGTGATAACAGGTTGTTGATTAAAGATTTACCCTTTATATCCATTTCTTGAAGGAGTCACGACCCTTCACAATAAATGAGTCACCACCGTTCATTGTTTCCTTTTGAGAATAATAATTTAATTCCAAATTGGTTGATTGATTCATTCCCCATTTGATGATTTCTCCACCAAAAAATGATCTCCCTTTTATATCTTATTATTGAGGGAGTCACAACCTTTCATATTTGAAGGAGCCACAACCTTTCACATTAAAAGGAGTCACAATTTTTCACATTGTTTTCCTCCTCCCTTCTTCTCATGGAATGATCCCTCCTTTATACCTTTCACCATTGAAATTCTCTTATTTCTTGTCTCCTGCTCCATGTGCAACCTAGTTATCTCAACTTTCTCAACTAATGTTATTTTCTAATAAATTTTTACGTCTAATCCACTTATCCACAAAATATGAGAATAATTTCTTGTATAGTCATTTTATAGTCTTTCTTGCACAAATGACAATCGTACTATACCTTCTTTCCCACCTGCCCTCCCTGCCCGCTCCCCACTCCTAATCATTTTTTCTTGTCTTTGTCTATGCATGTTGCAAATTGTAAGAGTTTTTTTTGGGATAAAATAGGCTTTTTGAATATTGTTTGAGGAGTTGAGAAGGACATTCAAATGGATTACTTGAACTTACAATCCTTGTAGCACTCTCACTCTTGGAAGAACCCCTAGTGGTAGCCATATTTATATGTCCTCTAGTTCTTTGTTGAATTTCAAGTTCAACCTCTTAACTTTCACTAATTTTATCATTGTTCATTGTGTTTTCTGTTGAAAATTTATAACATAGTTGCAAGTGCAAATATAGAACAAAAAATATAAAGGGTGATCTCCTTGAGTGTTTGGAACTTTAAAAAAAAAAAAAAAGCAAAATAATTTGAACAAAAGAACAATGGATAGTAATCTTACCTTAGATGATATGGATTTGATGCTTTATTACCTTCTTTCCTCAGTTGTTCTCCTTCTCGCTATGACTCTTTCTCTTTCTCATCTTCATATATTGAGAAATGTTAAAATGAGTTCTTTTTTTATAATTGTTTTTGGGGCTGTTGTAGGTTTAGTTTAAAGATGTGTGTGGGTCCATGTGAGCCAAACCATCCCCACTCTTTTCTTTCCAAAATTGTGTTTGAAAAAAGAGAGCAAAAAACATCTGGGTCATAGGTGACAACTAGCTATCCCTTGATGTACCCTTTAGGAAAAAATGTAATGAAGAGGTTCTTTTACTTTCGGTAAAAAAGGGACGAGGTGGGAACATTCCTACCCATCCTCACATCCCCAGTATGAAAGATAGTCATTTTTGTAATGGGACACATCCCCAAAGAGCATAAGGTTTTGAACATTATTTAAACATATTATTAATAATATAATAAATATTAGAATCATTTTAGTCTATTGGCCTAACCGGCATCCCAAACACTATTTAGCAGTTGCATGTCACACTACACATTAAGTTCTCCAAATTTGTTGTATGTTTGACTATTATACGGGTAAGGGTGTATGAAGTGTTGCCTTACAATGATTTATAATTGATTGGAAATGTCAACAGGTGCTACAAAAAAATTAACTTAGTGTAGCTTAGTTTATTGAAAAAATAGTATATGGTAGAAAACAAGATTATTGAGTTTAATTTGTCCTTTTGATCTATTTGTATGCATGTTGATTCTATTGAGAATTCATGTTTATGTCCAAGTGGAGGTAATTTCACTTTGAGCAGGTGAATTACTGATATCTAACAAACACAAACACAAAAAATTATATCAACTTAAAACAAATAAGGTTTTAGTTTCTACAAGCTATCTATTGAATCAATTGATGTGTTGTGTTATGCCCCTAACACTATAGTGTGTATTGGGTTATGAGTAGTCAACTTGTGGCTACCTTGACTCTTAAATAAGTTACATAATCATTAATATAATCATATATAGGTATTTAGGGACCATCTTAAAAGTTATACTTAGTATCTAAATCAGTTTGGGTGGTATCCAAGGTATAAGTAAGGTTTATATAAGAGGTATATGTTAGTTATTATCATCATTTGGAGTATTGGATTCTTATTGAATACTATAGGAGGTTGCCCCCTCAAAGTGGCATATTATTATCAAGTATTTGTAACATATTTTATATTATAGTATCTCTTGTGCAATTTATTTCATTAGAAGTTATATCAAAAAAATATAATGTGTAATAACTTGCACAATAAAGGAATATAATATGAAATATTCTTAAAATACTTGATAATAATGCCAATTCAAGGGAGCAACCTCCTAATCCATTCGAGGGGAATACCACTTGTTATGAAATAACTTGCACAAGAAAGGAATATAATATGAAAATACTTGATAATAATATGTCACATCGAGGAGGCAACCTCTTAATCCACTTTGAGGGGCATATCTCCAATAGTCTTCAATAAGAACACAATACTCCACATGATGGTAATAACTAACCTATACGTCCTATATTTACCATACTTTTATACCTTGGATACCACTCAAACTAATTGAGATACTTAAGTAGAACTCCTAGGATGACCTAAAAACCTATATTTGATTATGCAACTTATCTAAAAGTTAATGTATTTGTGTGTATGTAACTAACATGAATAAGTAAAATAAAACCTATACAACAAACCAATGAAACATTATATCAAGGAATTCAAATAACAATCAAACTAATACAACAATTCCTCAATGACGTCTCATTGTCCTCTATCCAAGGATTTTTTAAGTCATTTTGTTCTTAGATTGTTTGTGCACATGACTTTCCAAATGATAACCTGAAGAATGAGAGATGATTGAAATGCAAGAGATGTTTCCTACATTACATGATGATGAACTAGTTGTTGATGATATGCAAAGATAATAATGTTGCTATGATGTTTTATGAAAATGATATGATCAAACTATTTAATGCTAAAATGCTAATACTAGAATGCTCACTAAAATGATAATGCTAATTAAAATGTTGCAGACATTGCAACAAATGCTCAGCTCTCTCCCTCCTTTGTTGTGTAAATGAGGGCCTATTTATAGATTTTCTAAGGCATGAGCCTAGGTGGTAGGAATCAACAATCTGGATTTGATCTAGAGAATGGACAGTTGAAGATGAAGAGGTTAGAGAGAAATGTGTTCCTTTCATAAGAACAAACTGCCAAGTGTGAAGAGGAATAAAATGGAAATAAAGGCCAAGTGTCCCTAATTAGTTAGAGTTTGTTGATGATAAATGCCAAATTAAATATTAGAAATATTTAATTATTGAGACACATGGTGAGGTGGAAGGTGGGAAGAAGTTAGTAGACATGTGCTTAAATTCAAATTTAGTGAGAGGAGGTTAATTAAATAAAACAAACTAATTAAATTTGTTCATAAAATTAAGATATGAGGAATATGATTTAGGATAGAAAGAATTAGAGAAAAATGAACTATAAAAAATAATTTTTTCAATTTATTTATAAGTAGAAGAATTAAAGATTATTAATTAAATAACTTGTATTTAATTAATCCTCCAAACCAAATTTAAGTGTATACATTTTGCCCCTCTTTAAAGTGATGTGTTTGCGACATGTTGCTTCAAAGAAAAATTTGCCGATAGTGTTGATAAAAAATTTCAATATGCCCCATACGCTAATTTTTGAGTGATGGTGCGTGTAAAATTTTGAGGATTTTTTTTGAATTTTTTATGTTTTTTATGATTTTATGAGGATTTTCAAAGTTTTAGTATTTTGTGACGATTTATCTCCTGATAAAGAAGAATCACCCTGCTAATTGATTAATTAATGCCCTTTTTGAAAATAAAAATAATCCCACTTAAATACCCTCCATTTACCCCTTTAAAAGGTAAAAAGGTGAAAAAGGAGTTCATTTGAATTCATTTGCAATTAAGTGATTGAGTTGATTAAGTAATTTAGCAAAATGATGATCCCATACCACACCCATCGATTCGAGCGAGTTGGACAACACCACCGCCCTGTTGCCTATGGACCTCCGGTAAGTACCTCGAGAAACCACCTTTTATTGAAATTTAAATTTATTTTCACATGTTTTTCACATTTTTAAAATCTGTGATAGTATGTTTTAGCACATAAGTTTCCTTTTGTAGCATCTATAGGAATTTAGTGCATTTATGCCCTAATATAGCACATCGATTGAATGTTTTAGCACATAGACACTGTGTTTCGACGCATTGATGGATTTTTGCAGCGCATCCATTGTTCCAGCGCACGTATGTTGTGTTTTGGCACATTGACACCAAAATTGATAAAATTTTGATTTTTCTCCTTGCTTTTGATGCTTGATGATCGCATCAACCGTTGTTTTGGTGATGTTTGATAGGATAAATGATGATTGACCTCATGATGGATGAGAGTCAATGATATGATAGATGATGATTGACCTCATGATGGATGAGAGTCAATGATAGACATTCTACGAGATTTGATTGAAATCTCATTTCAGTTGATTACATTGATTGATAGATTGACTGATAGAATGTTGATTTGCGATATGTCATGATTATAGGAGAACTTAAGAGTTCTTTAGTCTCGGAAGCAATACCTGAAGACTTGGGATATGATTCCGCATCTGGTGCAAGTGGATTTAGATGTTATTGAGCAATGTGGTTTATCTTCCTTGCTTGATATGCCCCAGTATAGGAAAAATAGGGGACTATTGACTGCATTAGTTGAGAGATGGCATAACGACCACAACACGTTCCATCTGGCTTATATCGGTGAGATGACGGTTACCCCGGAGGATGTGTACCGGATATTAGGGATTCTTGTGGTTGGAGAGTTAGTTGTATATAATCATACAGAGCAAGGAGGCACTGAGGTGCTGAGGAGGATCTTTGATGATGACGAGATTAGTGGTTACGAGATCCTATGGCAGGATATGGTGGGTTCTTATGAGCCATTACCATTTGTTCTAGCTGGGTTTGTTGGAGGTTTCTTATGTCCCGACTGTAGGTCGAAGGGACTGTCCATTGGCTGGGGTAGGATACTAGAGAGGATGATCACTCAGGGGATCTGATATGCATGGGGTTCTTGTATGTTAGCACATTTATATCATGATCTGCATTAGGTGGTGTATCTTGGAGCTGTTGGTTTATCAGTTGGAGTGACACTGCTTCAGATTTGGGCTTGGGAGCATATAGTTGTTACTCGTCCTTTGGTGGAGAGAGATCGTTCGGTTGGCAGGCCATATGTCTTTGGGTACATAGGTGATATTGTCCAGAGCAAGCTAGGAAAATTGGAGTATTGGCGACGAGTGCTTGATGATTTGGAGGCAGTCATATGGCGACCGTACTTAGATTGTGAGTTGTGGCCCAAGGATGATTTGGAGATGCCATATGTTTGCACTTTGAGATATTTGATTGGACGGACCTTGTTTGTTATTGAGAGATTCATGCTTATGAGGGTGCTTCGTTAGTATGGCCGAGTTCAGGGGATTCCCAAGGGAGTCGTGTTATATGCTCGGAGATAGCAGGATACTCCAAAGTGGGGACCCACCATACCTTATGATACAGCTTGTTAGGAGTATTTTGGATTGTGAGCATAGGTATGGGATTACTATCGAGAGATCATAGATGGTATGATGACAGATGAGTATGGTGAGCATTTTTTTACACATGTCGTACCAAGGATATCCAGTCCCAATGAGCCAATATCGCCATTTGATGATGATGAGAGAGCACCATAGCCAGCATCGAGATGCAGGAGGGATGGGGGAGATGGTGATGATGAGGTGGGAGATGTCGGGGATGGAGGGGATGATGGAGATGGAGGGGATGCAGGTGGCAACCGGATACTGAACTTTAGAGTACCCCAAAGGAGGAGATCTATGGTTCCCTCGGGACAGCAATAGGCATGACCATCCCAGGTTCAGATTCGTGTGCCTTCCCATCAACAACAGACATAGATAGATGCCTTGCAGTTACTGGTGGAGTGCCTACAGGGACAACTAGCACAAGCACAAGAGCAGATTGCCTCTCTGGCAGTAGAGAGATGTTGCGAGATAGAGATATGAGCATGTAGAGGCCCTAGCTGAGAGATAGTAGAGAGTTTTTGAGGGGACTGATGTAGCGGATATGCTCAGAGAGGTTCGACATTCAACCCAAGAGACAGAGTACTATAGATCATTGTATTATCAGGCAGTTCCTACAACACGACGTGCCCCTAGCTATGTGCAATCTATCAGTGCTAGGTCAGGTTGGAGTCAGTCACGGACTACGAGCAGGGGTGTGATTGGGCCACTTCTTAGAGATCCATCAGAAAAAGATCCAAGTACAGGTCCATCTGGTGGTGCAGCAGCAGGCACAACAAGGCCTACAACGTCTAGAGGGAGCAACATGTAGCTTTTGTACTCATATTTGATGTACTGACACTTGATGTATTCACTTATTTAGTCGGGGACTTCATGATTTCCTGCCATTTTGTTGATGTATCTCTCCAAATTTTGTGATATCATTGTACACTTGACATTGATTATTTTGAGATTATATGAGATGTAGCAAAGATTATTGATCTATATGTTGTCTACATGCTTTTATGATGAATGTATTTGATTTCCGCTCTATATGCTATGTGATGTCTATATGATTACGCCATGGTTGTGTATGGATGCAATGAGGAAATGATGATGTATGGATTATGATTCTAGATGGCTTTATAGATGATGCTTTATGATATATAAGATAGATTTGGTCATGCAGATAAGATGTGATGCACTTTATTTTTGTATTTTTCTAATGCATGGATGGATGGCTTATGATAATACTTTCTAATGTATGTATGATATGATAATGATTATGCAACTAAATGTGAATGATCTTTTTGTTTTGGTTTTGTCAAATGTACTCAATCCTTTAATGAGAGAGATAAAATCATTTTGAAATTTGCCAGCCTTGGAAAACCTAACATGTACATGCTAAAACTAATATGAATGCAATTTTTCTTAACCATGCAAATCTAATTATGCAATGTTGTCATCTTGTTAGTCGATTTGTTGTGGTTGTTATCATTGTTGAGCTTTTGATATGTTGAAAGTTAGTACAAACACCGATGGTATAATTAAACCATGATGACCTGAGTACAACTTCCATGGATTTTTGATATTGCAAGATAATATAAGCATCAAGGTATAATTGAACTAAGATGACTTGAGTATTACTTGCATAAAACAAACAAGAGTTAATCCTTTTCCTATGCAAATCTGGAATGTCATCAATAATACTTTGTAGATGACGTCCCGTGACAAATTTACATAGTAGTAATGATTAACTCACAAACAACAAACAAAGAAAAAATATCATACTCCATTGTAACTTCTTTAGTCCATGACATCTTTGAGTTGATCTAGAGAAATGATAACAAAAATCAAGATACAACAGCTGAACATATATGCTAAAGTGATTAAACCATGATTCAGAAGAATATCATCCAATGAGATTTTTTTTCCTGATCTTCTTGTTGATTTGGATGGTTGGTTTTCTAAAAATTGTGATTGATGTTCAATGTTGAGTTTCGTTGTGATTGTTATGTTTGCTATGTTGTCTTACTGTTGCTTGTTTGTTGTTTTAAGCTCAAAGTAGATTGCCCCCAGTGAGTTCAGGATTTTTCCCCCAGTGAGAAACAAACCATTTATTGTGAATGCGCACAATGATCGTGAAGCCAGGGTGAGAAACGACTACAATGCCCAAATATGTACATGAGGTTTTATGATGGACAGGCATAATGATGGCAAAAAGTGGATGACCAACACACATTCGAATAGATGGAAAAGCCCATCTATCACAAATAGCACCTGTTGCCAAGTTTTCACTAATTATTTTTATTGCACTTTTTCTAATTTTTTATTTTTATTTTTGGATTTTTCTGCTTTTTAAACTGTGCACTGAATGAGTTATGTATAAAACTTCTTCAGATGAATGTTGTTGATAGGTTCTTGAAACAAGTCCCCTTTGGGTGTAGATAACTGATATGCTCCAGATCCAT
The DNA here is from genome assembly GCA_007258455.2 of Sequoia sempervirens. Classification (NCBI taxonomy): domain Eukaryota; kingdom Viridiplantae; phylum Streptophyta; class Pinopsida; order Cupressales; family Cupressaceae; genus Sequoia; species Sequoia sempervirens. The sequence continues at coordinate 70,971 of VDFB02375399.1, forward strand.
ATACTAATACAATGACAAAAGGATCTAGCCAATTAAGTTCAAATTTTCCCTTTTTTTTATCTTGTTGATTGCGAGGATTCTCTTTTAGTACCAAGTCACCAACTTGAAATGTTCTTGGTCTTACCTTGTGGTTATAGCTCCTTAACATTCTTCGTTGATAAGCTTTCAGATGATCAACAACATGCTAACAACATTCATCTAACAATTCCAAATCCTGTAGTCTGGATACTTAATAGTCTTCCTTTGAAATGATTCCTTTCAATGGTACCTGGAGTGAAGATAACTAAACCTCAATGGGTAAGATGGCTTTTGATCCATACACAAGGGCATAGGGTGTGGCTCCTATAGGAGTGTGGATGCTAGTACGGTATACCTATAAGGCAGGGTTTAGTTGGACATGCCAATCACATCCAGCATCGTTGACAGTTTTCTTCAGGATTTTCAAAATGGTCTTATTTGAGGCTTATGCTTGTCCATTCCCTTGAGGGTAATAGGGTGTGGAAAATTGGTGTTGGATATGAAATATTTCACAAATTTCTTGTACACATTGGTTTTTGAAGGGTCTACCATTGTCAGTGACAATGGAGCTAGGGATCCCATACCAACAGACAATGTAGTTCAAGATGAAAGAGGCAATTTGTTTACTAGTGATGGTGGTTAATCCAGGACAACTTCAATCCACTTTGTGAAATACTCAGTGGTTGTGATTATGAATTTATGTCCATTAGAGGAAGATGGATGAATCTTACCCACAAGATCAAGTCCCTATTGAAAGAAAGGCCAGGTTGATGTGAATGGTTGCAGCCCTTGTGACAGTGCATGTATGAGATTTCCATGGACTTGACACTTCTTGCACTTCTTAACAAATTGGAAAGATTCTTTCTCCATGTTAGGCCAATAATATCCCAAACGTAGGAGTTTCTTAGCTAGAGTAAGACCGCTTGAATGAGTACCACAAATACCTTCATGAACTTCTCGTAAGGCAGTTTCAAATTCATCACATTCAAGACATTGGAGGAGAGTACTATCGAGACCTCGTGAATAGAGTGTATCAGCTATTAGGGTGTATTAGGGTCTTGACGGATAAAGTTGCTTTTTTCATTCCGAGATAGATAAGGTGGAAGGGTATTGTCTCTCAGATAGGTATAAATTTTCCCATAGATTGAAGAATGAACATCAACTAGATGGCACACAACTTGGGATTCAGGATTGTCATATGCGGGAGTAAACAATTGTTCCACCATGAATTCAGAACGACTTCATTTTTTTGGTATTTGTAAAAGAGAAGCAATGGTTTCCATGGCATCTGTAGCTTTGTTGTCTACTCTTGGAATTTGTTCAAACTTGATCTCAATAAAGTATTTCTTGAAGTCATCTATCATTCTCTTGTATGGCATCAACTTGTCATCTTTTGTTTGATAGTCATCATTAACTTGATTGATGACTAATTGGGAATCTCCATAAACTTGTAATTCTATGATTTTCCATTCCACTACTACCTTGATACCGATGATTAGTGCTTCATATTGTGCCATGTTGTTTGTGCAAGGGAACATCAACCTGTAAGATTTTGGGATAGTGTGTCCTTTAGGAGTAACAAATAGGATTCTGACACTTTATCCATGTTGAGTGTAAGACCCATCAAAGTATAATATCCAATGTGTTGTCATTGTGAGGAAATCTACATCTGGGAATTCAATGTGCATAGGATGGTCATCTTGCAATGGTGCTTCCGCTAACTGATCTGCTATTACTTGGCCCTTGATTGCTCTTCTATCTACATATTGAATGTCAAATTCACTCAATATAATCACCCACTTTGATAATCTTCCTGTTAAAGTGGCTTTACTGAGTAAATAGTTTGATGGATCCATCTTGGCTATTAGTTTGAAGGTATGTGTTAACATATAGTGTCGCAATTGTTGAGTAGCAAACACCACTGCCAAACAAGCTTTTTCAATGAATGTATAGTTAAGTTCATAATCACTTAGTGTTCTGCTAATGTAGTAGATGACCCTTTCTTTTCCTGTAGAGTCTACTTGTGCTAGCAAAGCTCCCAAAGATATCTCAGTAGTTGTTATGTAGAGTAGAAGTGGTTTTCCCTCTATTGGTGGTACCAATATAGGTGGATTTGTCAGATATTGTTTCAATTGATTAAAGGTAGCTTCACATCTTTCATCCCATCTAAAAGAAACATTTTTGTGTAACAAATGAGTAAAAGGATTACTCTTATCTTCCAGTTGCGTGATGAATATTTTCATGGATTGGAATCTTCCTTGTAGAGATCTTAGTTGGCTAATGTTCTTAGGAGGTGGCATTTCCATGATTGCTTTGACTTTTGTTGGATCTACTTTGATGCCTTTAGATGAGACTTTGTATCCTAAGAGTTTTGTTGATGTTACTCTGAATACACACTTCTTTGGATTTAATCGCACATTGAACTTTTTCAATCGATTAAAGATTTTATCTAAGATTTCTAGATGTTCTTCCCTGGTGAATGATTTTGCTAGCAGGTCATCCACATAGTCTTCCATGAATATGTGCATCATGTCATGAAAGATTCTTGTCATTGGACGCTGATAGGTGGCTCCTGCATTCTTTAATCCAAAAGTCATGACATTCCAACAAAATGTACCCCATGGGCATGTGAAAGTTGTTTTGTCTTGATTTTTTGGTGCAATCTTGATTTGATTATAGCCTGAAAAACCATCCATGAGTGATAGCCTAGCATGTCCTACTATTAAATCTACAATGATGTCTATATTGGGCAAAGGAAAGTCATCCTTTGGACAAGCCTTGTTAAGATCCCTAAAATATGTGCATATTCTGATGTTGTTGTCTAGTTTGGAGACTAATACAATGTTTGAAATCCATTCTGCATAGTCAATTGGTCGAATGAACCCTGCATCTAATAATTTTTTAAATTCTGCTTTCACTAGTAAGGCGATGTGGATGAATTTTTCACAACTTCTGCTTTACTGGCTTCACTCCGGGTGCTATGGATAAATGATGCATTATTAGATCCAGATCTATTCCTGGCATGTCAGCATAAGACCAAGCAAAATTGATTTGTCTTTCTTCAAATCTAATTTTGTGAAATTTGGCTTTTCTTGCTTTGTCATTGATGCCACTAGGTGTATGGTCTTTGTTGTTTCTACAATATTGATGTTTATGGATTGCATAGGCTCAACCAATACTGAAGATCTTTCTTGATAATGCTCAGGAAGAGTGTCAAATCTCTCATCCTTCAGTGAATCAGAGAGGTTTTCACTGTTGGATACGCTCTTTCTTTTTACTTTTTCATGATCTAATACTGTCATCGCATGATTTTCACCATTAGTTTAATTTTTTGTCTTCTTTATTTTGCAGCTAAGAGACTTGGCACTCCTCTGGTTTGAAACTTCATTATGAAATTCATTGGTGGAACTTGTTTCTGGATTTTCAGAACAAAGGAAATTGACAATGGCATTATCATCTGAAAAGGTAGGGATATAAAGAGGCTCGGTTTGTTCCCAGCCAATGAGTTCGGGATGTATCAAAGGTAAGGAATCATCGGATTGGTCAATATCAAAGGCAGTGAGGGTCATGATGGAAACATTTTCGAGGTGTTCATAGAAACATCAAGGTCTATAATGTTACTCTCCTTCGAATGATTTGTCTCACTCGATGTCTAATCGTCCTCACTAGAGTCATCAATATGTAGTGATCCAAATTCAAATGGTCTAGACCTTGAGCTTTGTGCCTCTGTACATATGGATGCATACATCTTTATCACATCAATTTCCTTGTCTTCACAAGATTCTTCAGATAGTGAATCCCATTCATATTCATTTGAGTTTGTTTCAAAACTAGCTTGCAGTTGGAGGATTTGTTCACAAATATTCTGAGTGGCTTCTTCTTTTATCTCTTCTTTGTATCCTAATATTGTCTTGTCTTTTGCATTGATTGAGATAGGTTGGATTGGTTCCACAATACCTTCTTTTCGTTTTCCAATAGGACCTTTTCCTTCATATCCCATCTTTTCTAATATTTTGAACCCTTTACCATATTGCTCTATTGGTGTATTGGAAGTTGTTGCTTGGGGTTCTTCTTCATCTTTGTAAAGCCAATTTCGAATGTCTTTGTCCTTAGATTCATCAACTAGAGTACCTGCTTTTACAAATTTACCATCAAAGATCGTGATGGGTTGTGAAGATTGTTGTCTAGATGTTGATGGTTGTCCATATGATTTTGGAGAAGGTAGTAATTGTGAGAGACATAAGGACTGCTCAAAATAATACTCACCCATGCCTTTATCTTTCAATTGAACCTTTTTCTCAAACTGTTTTGACAAAGAATTGAGTTGGCTTTTATTACTTGAGGAAGTAGAAGTGAGAGCTTCTTTGTTGTGTGGTACAAAGACATCTTGGACTGTCTTGAGAGTGTTGCAGTATTGGGGATTATTAGAATCTGCTGAAATTATGATCTCTTGTCCATTGTAAGGGAATTTTAAGCATTGATGGTATGTTGATGACACTGCTTGCATTTCATGGATCCAAGGTCGACCTAAGAGTATGTTGTAGGTCAAGTCCTTGTCTAAAACTTGGCAGATTATATCATTTTGAACTGGTTTCACTTGAATTGGCAATACTATCAGTCCTTGAGAGGATCTTTCTTCATCATCATAAGCTTTTATGGTGATCTTTCTTCTAGAATCTATTGCATTTTATGAAAATACCAATGCACGGATAAGCTTTAAGGTACATATATTTAGACTGTCTCATTCATCTATTAAAATGTGCTTAACCTGATGTTTATGAATTAAAACTTCACTATGGAGTGGAGCGATGTGTGGATGAGTGAGGGATGCATCATCGTTTTCTGAGAATGATAAACAATGGGGTGCAGTCAGATGTCCCACCATGGCTTGGAATTGACAAACTTCCAAATTGGTTGGTACTGTGGTGTCCACTAAAGCTTTTTCTAGAATATCCTTATGGGCTGGTGAAATTTTAAGAAGTTCCATTATGGATATCTATGCTGGAACCTTTTGTAATTGATCCACTATATTGTGTCGATTTGAAGAAGCAACAAGTGTTTTAGATGTACTTCCTTTCAATACAAACTTGGACTGCCCTCTTGTGGTCATTTATCGGTAGGTTGTCTTGTTTATCCTTGATTTTGATGACATTGATTTGATTATCAGCTGCAAAAATGTGATTGATGGTAGTATCATAGACATAATTCACATTCTTCCCTTTGTTGTTTGTCGAAGAAGATTCTCCTTTTTCATAGTTGGGTAGAGGGTTTTTAAATGCTCCATGATCATCATTTGTTTTATGTCCTATCGATATGTCACCTCTATCTATCAAGCCTTGCACCAAATGTTTCAATTGCATACAATCATTTGTTTTATGACCTTTGCTTCTATGAAAATCACAGTAATATATATCGTTCCGCCATGATGGTTTGACTCTTGGTTCAAAATCTCGTGTATCTGGTAATGTTATGAGTTTGTGTACAAGAAGCTCTTTTAACACTAATTCAAGTGATTGTCCCAAGAGTGTAAATTTTCTTTGATATGGTGGTGGAGCTAGTTTAGATTCATTGTTGTTTTGATTGTTTTTGGGTACAGTACCTGATAAATTGAAGACTGATTTTACGTTGTTTGTCAACTACACCATCGTTACCAACATTTTTATTCTTTGTCTAGAATTTGGAATTGTCATTTTTGTTATGATGGTTAGAAGAGTTTGTTCCTTCATTATAGAGCTTCAATACTCCTCTTTTAACCAAGGCTTCCTCAAGCTTAAGTCTGTTTTCAATCAGCTTTTCCAAACTGGGTGGACATTGGAATTAGAGTGTATAACTCATCTCACTGTTGAGATTATCAATAAAGATATCCATCTTTTCTTTCTTAGGTATCAAACAGGCATATCTAGCAAGTAATCGTCTCCACCTTTGTAAGAATGCAAGAAATGGTTCACCATTTTTTTGTTTTGTGTTACAAAGATCCTTCATGGTCATTTCATGTTGAATGTTGTATGAATATTGGGAGATAAATTTATTTACTGGCTCCTCAAATGATCTAATACCTGGTGGGAGTTCTGAAAACCATTCCATGCATTGACCACCCGAACTTCTTGGAAATAATCTCATTAGATAGGTTTCTTCATTTGAAAATTCCAAACTCATGGTGCGAAATTCTCTTACATGATCTCTAGGACCAGTTTGTCCATTGTATTTGTCATATCTTGGAAATTCATAATTTGGTGGAAAAGGTATCCTGATCATATTTATGTCAAATGGATAAGGACAAATGTCCTGCAACAAATATCTCTTTGTTGTTCCCCTTTTCATGTCTAGGATTTGTTGTTGAAGAGCTTGCATTTATTGAGTTAAAGCATTCAATGGATCTTTGATTCGTGAGTCAGTTTCTATTTTCTCAGGAGCTTCTTTCAATTGGTTTACATCAAAATCATTGGGTAGTTTTACACCTTGATTTTCCAGCATTAGAAAGTATTTCTCTCCATCCTTTTCTAGAATTTTTTCCATGAACTTGTGAAATTTAGGGTCTTGTTGAGCTTGTTGAATTTCCTCATCAGTTATCTCATATGTTTCAGGTTGATGAAATCTGTGAAAAGGATTTTCTTCTCCTTCTGCCATGATGGTTTGGGTTTCTATTTCTTTTTCTCCAAGTTTTTGCTTTTGAGCCCTTGTTAAAACGGTCATGCAAGTGATAGAGTTTTGCTATACTTTGATCTTTGTTTTGGGAGTTCCAATGAAATACCTAAGTCAAATAGGATGATAGATCCTTTTGATGAGACTAGGTTAAATCTAATGTACACTGTTTGTTTCGTGATAAAGGATGATAGATCCTGATAGTGAAACTCAGGTAACAATTAGAGATGAGATTGGTGATTGGGCACTTTAAGTTGTTTGATCTAAGTTTAGTTAAAGGGATTGCACTTGCAAAAGCCAATTTCTTCAAGTTTAAGCCAATGTTTTGATGGGAAATGATCTCTGCTTTGAAAAGGGTCCCTAAATATGATTCTAGTTGTCAGACAAAAGTTCAATTTTGCTCTTTGTTTGAATATCAGGTGAATGCGCTAAAACAGGTTGTATATGCGCTGAAAGCTAGGGTAAATGCACTAGAATAGACCCTATATGTGCTAGAATGTAAATTGAATGCGCTAGAACAAAAAGCTCATGCGCAGAAAGATAGGATAAATGCCCCATAGCAGAAAGTTTATGTGCTAAACTAGAAATGTCACCGTTCTAAAAGTTTTCCTGGTTTTCTTATTTTTGAGTTAGTGAATTGAGTTTTTTGATGGATGATCTTCTGAACAATGATTGCAAACACAAAAGCAAGTAGTAAAACAGTCGTTTCACCCTATGATCTAAACATCAAGTGTATGTTCTAGGATCCGGTCTGATCCCTTTGATTTCTATTGGTATTGAACAATAGCAAATAGATTAGTCAAACTCTTCTAATGTCAAGGGTCATTAATAACATCACAACTCACAACTTGGAACTACGTCAGCTCACACAACCCTGTCACCCCGAGAGGGCGCCCATGTTTTTTCCTTTTCCGAGTCTTAACCAAAGTAGATTTCTCCACTATTGGCCAGAAATCCCTAGTAGTTATATGGTGAGTATCTTGGGGAAAGATTCTTCCCTCCCCTTGCATTGTGAATATTATAATGTTTAGAATCTGACTCAATTTGGCTACTACACTTAAAGTTCTTAGTAAGGGATTTCATTCGGTGTGGCAAATGATAAACTCCCTCAAGAGGCCTCCCAACCTTTAGAAAAAAGGATTTACGTATCTCAAGGATACTAGGGGAGGGATATCAATGCACACTACCGTTGAATGTAATTTTCATTACAATTCACATTTGATTATAGTGGGTTGGAATGCTTGGATTTAGTTGTTCCCACTTAGGTCGTTCCCTCCTTTCGAAGCAGGGAGGCAGGCCTGCTAAAAGTGCTATTACAATAAACTGAAAGAGTGAGTCTGACGTTTTGGTCACCCAGTAAAGGGGAGAGCATAGGCATATCACTTTCCAAAAACAACATACACGGTGTTCTTTAACCTTGTAATTAAACTAGATGCCTAATTTAATTAAAGGAAAATAAGTATAGCCCCTGCAAACATCGTTAGTAGTTTCATATAGGTCTTTGACAACGTATAGAGTATATGCAAAATAGAAAAATAAAAATCAGTCCCCCAAAATTTTAAATTTCCGTAAATAAAGGTGTATGCGCTAAAAAAGAGAGCATATACGCTAAAATATTCAGTATATGCGCTATTAAATGCATTCAATGCTCTATTCGGGAAAATAGAAAAGGGAAATCAAAATCTTGTATATGCACTGAGATAGGAGGTAAATGCGCTGGTTTGGGCTGCGTATGCGCTATAATAGGGCTTTGATGCGCCAAAAGTGCTAAAACGGACAGTGGATGCACTACATCAGAATTCACAAACAAACCTGTTGACGAAACTTGCAAAAAAAAATATAAAAAATGGGGTTGGGCCCCATGGTGGGCACCAAACTTATGTGTGTATGTAAATAACATGAATAAGAAAAATAAAACCTATACAACACACCAATGAAACTTTATATCAAGGAATTCAAATAACAATCAAACTAATACAACAATTCCTCAATGGCATCTCATTGTCCTCTATCTCCAAGGATTCTTTAAGTCATTTAGTTCTCATATTGTTTATGCACATGACTTTCCAAATGACAACCTGAAGAATGAGAGATGATTGAAATGGAAGAGATGTTTCCTACATTACATGATGATGAACTAGTTATTGATGATATGCAAAGATAATAATGTTGCTATGATGTTGTTGTAGGAAAATGATATTATCAAACTATTTGATGCTAAAATGCTATTACTAGAATGCTCACTAAAATGATAAAGCTAATTAAAATTTTGTAGAGTGTAATTGCTACAAATGCTCAGCTCTCTCCCTCCTTTTTTGTGTAAATGAGGGCCTATTTATAGATTTTCTAAGGCATGAGCCTAGGTGGCAGGAATCAACGATCTGGCTTTGATACAGGGAATGGACGGTTGAAGATGAAGAGGTTAGAGAGAAAAGGGGAAATGTGTTCCCTTCATAAGAACAAATTGCCAAGTGTGAAGAGGAATAAAATGGAAATGAAGGCCAAGTGTCCTTAATTAGTTAGAGTTTGTTGATGATAAATGTCAAATTAAATATTAGAAATATTTAATTCTTGAGACACATGGTGAGGTGGAAGGTGGGAAGAAGTTAGTAGACATGTGCTTAAATTCGAATTTAAAATTCAAATTTAGTGAGAGGAGGTTAATTAAATTAAAAAAACTAATTAAATTTGTTCATTTAATTAAGATATGAGGAATATGATTTAGGATAGAAAGAATTAGAGAAAAATGAACTATATAAATAAAATTTTCAATTTATTTATAAGTAGAAGAATTAAAGATTATTAATTAAATAACTTGTATTTAATTAATCATCCAGACCAAATTTAAGTGTATACATTTTTCCCCTCTTTGAACTGATGTGTTTGCGATAGGTTGCTTCAAAGAAAAATTTGTTGATAGTGTTGATAAAAAATTTCAATATGCCCTAGATGCTAATTTTTGAGTGATGGTGCGCGTATGCCCCCTCGGGAGATAAATCGGGGAAATTTTTTAATTTTGAGGATATTTTTGAATTTTTTTATTTTTATGATTTTATGAGGATTTTCAAAGTTTTAGGATTTTGTGACGATTTATCTCTCGATAACGAAGAATGACCCTGTGAATTGATTATTTAATGCCCTTTTTGAAAATAAAAATAATCCCACTTAAATACCCTCCATTTACCCCTTTAAAAGGTAAAAAGGTGAAAAAGGAGTTCATTTGAATTCATTTGCAATTAAGTGATTGAGTTGATTGAGTAATTTAGCAAAATGGTGATCCCATACCACATCCATCGATTCGAGTGAGTTTGATGACACCACCGCCCTGTCGTGTATGGACCTCTGGTATGTACCTCGAGAAACCACCTTTTGTTGAAATTTAAATTTGTTTTCGCATGTTTTTCACATTTTTAAAATCTATGATAGTATGTTTTAGCACATAGGTTTCCTTTTGTAGTGCGTATAGGAATTTAGCGCATTTATGCCCCGATATAGCACATTGATTGAATATTTTAGCGCGTAGATGCTCTATTTCGACTTATTGATGGATTTTTGCAGCACATCCATTGTTCCAACGCATGGATGTTGTGTTTTGACGCATTGACACTAGAATTGATGAAATGTTGATTTTTCTCCTTGCTTTTGATGCTTGATGATCGTGTCAACCGTTGTTTTGGTGATGTTTGATAGGATGGATGATGATTGAACTCATGATGGATGAGAGTCAATGATAGACGTTCTACACAATTTGATTGAAATCTCATTTGAGGTAATTAGATTGATTGATAGAATGTTGATTTGTGATATGTCATGATTATAGGAGAACTTAAGAGTTCTTTAGTCTCAGAAGTGCTACCTGAAGACTTGGGATATGATTCTACATCTGGTGCAAGTGGATTTGGATGTTATTGAGCGATGTTTATCTTGCTTGCTTGATATGCCCCAATATAGGAAAAATAGGGTACTACTGACTGCATTAGTTGAGAGATGGCATAGCGACCACAACACATTCCATCTAGCTACCAGTGAGATGATGGTTACCTCGGAGGATGTGTACTGGATATTGGGGATTCCTGTGGTTGGAGAGTTAGTTGTATATGATAATACGGAGTAGGGAGGCACCGAGGCACTAAGGAGGATCTTTAATGATGATGGGATTAGTGGTTACAAAATCTCATGGTAGGATATGGTGGATTCCTATGAGCCATTACCATCTGTTCTAGCTGGGTTTGTTGGAGGTTTCTTATGTCTCAACCGTAGGTCGAAGGGACTGTCTGTTGGTTTGGGTAAGATACTGGAGAGGATGATCACTCAGGGGATTCGATATGCATTGGGATCCTATATGTTAGCACATTTATATCATGATTTGCATCAAGTGGTGTATCTTGGAGCTGCTAGTTTATCAGTTGGAGTGATACTGCTTCAGATTTGGGCTTGGGAGCATATTGTTGTTACTCATCCTTTAGTGGAGAGAGATTGTATGGTTGGTAGGCCATATGTCTTTGGGTACACAGGTGATATTGTCTAGCACAAGCTAGGAAAATTGGAGAACTGGCGACGAGTGCTTGATGATTTGGAGGCAGTCATATGGAAATCGTACTTAGATTGTGAGTAGTGGCCCAAGGATGATTTGGAGATGCCATATGTTTGCACTTTGAGATATTTGATTAGACGGACCTGGTTTGTTATTGAGAAATTCATGATTATGAGGGTGCTTTGTTAGTATGGTCAATTTTAGGGGATGCCCCAGTGAGTTGTGTTATATACTTGAAGAAAATAGGATATTCCAGAGTGGGGACCCACCATACCTTATGATACAGCTTGTGAGGAGTATTTTGGATTGCGAGCACAAGTATGGGATTACTGTTCGGAGATCGCGGATGGTGTGATGATAGATGAGTATGTTGAGCATTTTTTTACACATGTCATACCAAGGATATCCAATCCCGATGAGCCAATACCACCATTTGATGATGATGAGAGAGCACCACAACCAACATCAAGACAGAGGAGGGATGAGGGAGATGGTGATGATGAGGAGGAAGATGTCAGGGATGGAGGGGATGCAGTTGGCAGCTAGATACTGGACTTTAGAGTGCCCTAGAGGAGGAGATCTATGGTTCCCTCGGGATAGTAGCAGGAAGGACCATCCTAGGTTTAGATTTGTGTGCCTTCCCATCAGCAACAAGCACAAATAGATGCCTTACAGTTACAGGTGGAGGGCTTACAGGGACAACTAGCACAGGAACAGGAGCAGATTGCCTCTCTGGCAACATAGAGAGATGTCGCGAAATAGAGATATGAGCATGCAAAGGCCCTAGCTGAGAGATTGCAGAGAGTTTCAGAGGAAATTGTTGTAGGGGATATACTTAGAGAGGTTTGACATTCAACCCAAGAGACAGAGTACTATAGATCACTGTATTATCGGGTGGTTCCCGCAGAGCAGTGTGCCCCTAGTTATGCACAGTCTGTTAATGCTAGGTCAGGTTGGAGTCAGTCACGGACTACAAGTAGGGGTGTGACGGGGCCACTTCTTAGAGATTCATCAGGAAGATATCCAGGTACAGGTCCATCTAGTGGTGTAGTAGCACGCATAGCGAGGCCTACAACGTCTGGAGGGAGCAACACGTAGCTTTTGTACTCATATTTGATGTTCTGACACTTGATGTATTCACTTATTAACTCGGGGACTTTATGATTTCCTGCCATTTTGTTGATGTATCTCTCCACATTTTGTGATATCATTGTACACTTGTCATTGATTTTTTTGAGATTATATGAGATGTAGTGGAGATTATTGATTTATATGTTGTCTACATGCTTTTATGATGAATGCATTTGATTTCCGCTCTATATGCTATGTGATATATATATGATTACACCATGGTTGTGTATGGATGCAATGAGGAAATGATGATGTATGGGTTATGATTCTATATGGATTTATGGATGATGCTTTATGATATATAAGATGGATTTGGTCATGCAGATAAGATGTGATGCACTTTATTTTTGTATTTTTCTAATGCATGGATGGATGGCTTATGATAATACTTTTTAATGTATGTTTGATATGATAATGATTATGCAACTAAATGTGAATGATATTTTTGTTTTGGTTTTGTCAAATGTACTAAATCCTTTAATGAGAGATAAAACCATTTTGAAATTTGCCAGCCTTGGAAAACCTAACATGTACATGCAAAAACTAATATGAATGCAATTTTTCTTAACCATGCAAATCTAATTATGCAATGTTGTCATCTTGTCAGCCGATTTGTTGTTGTTGTTATCATCATTGAGTTTTTGATATGTTGAAAGTTAGTACAAATACCGATGGTATAATTAAACCATGATGACCTGAGTACAACTTCCATGGATTTTTGATATTGCAAGATAATACAAGCATCTAGGTATAATTGAACCAAGATGACCTGAGTATTGCTTGCGTAAAACGGACAAGAGTTAATCCTTTTTCTATGCAAATCTGGAATGTCATCAATAATACTTTGTAGATGACGTCCCGTGACAAATTTACATAGTAGTAATGATTAACTCATAAACAACAGACAAAGGAAAAATATCATACTCTATTGTAGCTTCTTTAGTCCATGACATCTTTGAGTTGCTCTAGAGAAATGATAACAAAAATCAAGATACAACAATTGAGCATTTATGCTAAAGTGATTAAACCATGATTCAAAAGAATATCATCCAATGATATTTGTTTTCCCGATCTTGTTGTTGATTTGGATGGTTGGTTTTCTAAAAAATGTGATTGATGTTCAATGTTGAGTTTCGTTGTGATCGTTATGTTTGCTATGTTGTTTTACTATTGCTTGTTTGTTGTTTTAAGCTCAAAGTAGATTGCCCCCAGTGTGTTCAAGATTTTTCCCCCAGTGAGAAACAAACCATTTATTGTGAATGCGCACAATGATTGCCAAGCTCGGGTGAGACACAACCGCAATGCCAAGATATGTACATGAGGTTTTATGATGGATAGGCAGAATGATAGGAAAAAGTGGATGACTAACACATGTTCCAATAGATGGAAAATCCCATCTATCACAAATGGCACTTGTTGCCAGGTTTTCACTACTTGTTTTTATTGCACTTTTTCTTATTTTCTAATTTATTTTTTTGGATTTTTCTACTTTTTAATCTGTGCACTGGATGAGCTATGTATAAAACTTCTTCAGATGAATTTTGTTTATAGGTTCTTCAAATAGATCCCCTTTGGGTGTAGATAACTGATATGCTCCAGATCCATATACTGATACGATGACAAAATGACCTAGCCAATTAGGTTCAAAATTTCCCCTCTTTTTTTGATCTTGTTGATTGCGAGGATTCTCTTTTAGTACGAAGTCACCTACCTGAAATGTTCTTGGTCTTACCTTGTGGTTATAGCTCCTTGAAATTCTTCGTTGATAAGCTTTCAAATGATCAACAATATGCTAATAGCATTCATCTAACAATTCCAACTCCTGTATTCTAGATACTCGATAGTATTCCTCTAAAATTATTCCTTTCAATGATACCTGGAGTGAAGGTAACTCAACCTCAATGGGTAGGATGGCTTCTGATCCATACACAAGGGCATATGGTGTGGCTCCCGTAGGGGTGCGGATGCTAGTACGATATGCCCACAAGGCAGGGTTTAGTTGGACATGCCAGTCATGCCTAGCATCGTTGACAGTTTTCTTCAGGATTTTCAAAATGGTCTTATTTGAGGCTTCTGCTTTTCCATTCCCTTGAGGGTAATATGGTGTGGAAAATTGGTGTTGGATATGGAATTTTTGACAAAGTTCTCGTACATATTGGTTTTTGAAGGGTCTACCATTGTAAGTGACAATGGAGCTAGGGATGCCATACCGACAAACAATGTAGTTCAGGATGAAAGAGGCAATTTGTTTACCAGTGATGGTGGTTAATGGGACAACTTCAATCCACTTTTAGAAATACTCAGTGGTTGTGATTATGATTTTATGTCCATTAGAGGAAGATGGATGAATCTTACCCACAAGATCAAGTCCCCATTCAAAGAAAGGCGAGGTCAATGTGAATGGTTGCAGCTCTTGCGATGGTGCATGTATGAGATTTCCATGGACTTGACACTTCTTGCACTTCTTAACAAATTGAAAAGATTCTTTCTCCATGTTAGGCCAATAATATCCCAAACGTAGGAGTTTCTTAGCTAGAGTAAGACCGCTTGAATGAGTACCACAAATACCTTCATGAACTCCTCATAAGGCAGTTTCAGATTCGTCACATTCAAGACATTGGAGGAGAGTACCATCGAGACCTCATCAATAAAGTGTATCAACTATTAGGGTGTATCGGGCTACTTGATGGATAAAGTTGTGTTTTTGGTTCTAGGATAGATAAGGTGGAAGGGTATTGTCTCTCAGATAGGTATAAATCTTCCCATAGATTAAAGAATCAACATCAACTAGATGGCACACGACTTGGGATTCAAGATTTTCATATGCGAGAGTAAACAATTGTTCCACCATGAATTCATAACGACTTCATTTTTTTGGTATTTGTAAAAGAGAAGTAATGGTTGCCATGGCATCTGCAACTTTGTTGTCGACTCTTGGAATTTGTTTAAACTTGATCTCAACAAAGTATTTCTTGAAGTCATCTATCATTCTCTTGTATGGCATCAACTTGTCATCTTTTGTTTGATAGTCATCATTAACCTGATTGATGACTAATTGGGAATCTCCATAAACTTGTAATTATGTGATTTTCCATTCCATTGCTACCTTGATACCGATGATTAGTGCTTCATATTGTGCCATGTTGTTTGTGCAAGGGAACATCAATCTATAATATTTTGGGATAGTGTGTCCTTGAGGAGTAACAAATAGGATTCCAACACTCGATCCATGTTGAGTGTAAGACCCATCAAAGTATAATATCCCATGTTCTATCAATGTGAGGACGTCTACATCTGGGAATTCAATGTGCATAGGATGGTCATCTTGCAACCGTGCTTCCGCTAACTGATCTGCTATTACTTGTCCCTTGATTGCTCTTTTATCTACATATTGAATGTCAAATTCACTCAATATAATCACCCACTTTGCTAATCTTCCTATTAAATTGGTACAGTTTTAATTCAGAAATATCTCACTTGACACTTAGAACACGACAAAGCTTTACAGAACAGGGAAAATCATTACGACATAACAAAAAAATAAAAAGAAAATTATTTACAAATATTTACTCCACCCCCGAAGGGATGATGTGCTTTGGATATTATCCACTGCATGGTAGTAGGAAGAGCCTCCCATTGATGTTGCTTCTGCCTGAAAGGATTTACTTCTCTTCTGATAGGTATTAGAGGAGATAGTTCCTCCGAGACGAAGATTCTCAAATTTTCTTATATCCAAGCAAAGGTACTCTAATAAAAGTTAGAATATGACACAAAGGGGAAAGATGATACCACTGAGGCATTAGTTTTGTTGTCCTCCATCCTCGGGGTGTTGAATTCTTTGAACCAGTCAATCGAGTTCCAAACTCAATTTCTATAATGTCATAGGTGATCTTTTTTGACTTGGAAATATCCTTTGATTGACTCATTGATCAACTCTACATCGTGCCTTCAACTCATAGGAGTTTGATTCCCATGTCTTCGACATTTTTTAGGCCTAACAAAAGTGCCTCCTTCTTAGCTTCAGTGAATTTCAATTGCGAGACTTTCCTTTAGGAGAGATAATCATTTCCCTTGCTCTTGAAATTGTTGTTGAACAACCCTCATCAAACTACATTGTCCATAACTTTGTATCCTTTGTCAATCTCTTTCCAGAACAATTAGTGTTTTGGTCTTTAATTTCTATCTTTGACAAAGTCACATAATCACTAGGACCGATTTCAGGCTTTTCTTTTGCTAGAACAGATGACTTGAGCAATGTGGGTTGAATCACGACATGCTCCTTTACTATCTTTAGAATCTAATCTAGTTGTTTTGGATGGTCCTAAAGATATTCTAGTTGAGATATTTGTACCTAAGTCTTCATCATGGAAGCTACGATATCAAAATTTGTTGAAGATGGATCTTGAGCAATTGGCATGGAGTTCTCATGTGAAGGTTTGGGATTAGAAGTGGAAGGCACTTCTTTACCCTTTTCATTTGATTTTTGTCTTTCTTCTTCTTCTTTTTGTGCCTTGAAGTGTTGAGCACGTTTGAACACAAGTGTTGAAAAATTCTTGTGATTTACAGCGAGAGAATACTGACGATATGCTTCTTGTTTTTGATTGACGGGTTCTCTTTCAAAGTATCCCATAGCGGAGTCGCCATCGAAGTTGTCCGTTTGTGGTAAGACAATGTTTGAACTTGGTGAAGGTACACAACTAGAACTAGGAGCAACTTCAGTGTATCCCATGATTTGGTTCTTTCTCAGATTCTCAAGACATGTAGAATTGGTGTGTGCATCGGTCTCATGGAAACAACAAAATTCTGCATTTTGTGTAGTCTCAATTGTTTGTCTTGGTGGAGGTATTGATGATTATGGCTGAAAATTATCTCTTTTTGGCTAGTATGGTTGCTAAGCTAGAGATCTGATAGAATCTATTTTCATAGAGCCGGAAGTAATCATATTATCCTCCAACTTTATAACGTTTTCTTGTGTAGTCTTCAATTCCATTTCTTTTGTCATCTTGAGGAAGAAGGCTATCTCTGATGGAAGAGCATTTATGAAATAGCTCATCAAAATATCCAGTGATGGATTAAGTATAGAAGAAATTCATGTTACAAATCCCCTCATGTGCTCGTTGTGCACCATCTTTGAATTTGCAAGTTGGGAAAAGAACAGATGACTGTCTTCAATGAGCTTGAATCTCGCCCAAAATTTCTCTCTCATAGTTGCCCAGCTTGTAATAATGTCTGGCTTCAGATGATTGAACCAGTTGGCAACATTCCCAACAAGAGTCCCTACAAAGAGACGCACTATGATGTCTTCATGTACTAGATGCAACACGGCGCAAGCCATTGTGAACGCAACAAAATGTTCGTCTGGGTGTTGACTTCCATCGTTGTGAAATCGGGAAAATTGCTTCCTTAACCCTTTAGGTAACTCATGATTTACTTAAAAATCCAAAGGTCCAATGTTATTACCCCAAGGTAATGAGGGTGTACGTCTCTTTCCAACATTATTTTTGTTATCATCCATTGCTTCAGGATAGATCAAGCAATAGGATGCTAGATAATCATTACCGTGTCATAAAGCGTTAGCTTTCTTGAAGTTTTATGCCCCATGCCCCACAATGGGCTCTAGAAAACTGTTGAGATTTCAATTCGTGCCTCTAGTGTGCGGATTAGAAACAAACAACTATGCATAGATAAACTACTCTTCAAATTAGGAGGGGAAGCTCCCTCTTTTGTTGATTTATGCATAAAAAGTAAAGTAAACTAAATTGCTATCTTCTTATCTAAGCTGAGAGCACAAGGTTTATAAAACTCTTTGTGTTGCAGCTGAGGTTTTCTCTGGTTTCGTAATCTCAACTACAACTAGACCTAAATTTATAACGCTTCTATCTCCTTGAGTAAATTCAGAGCAAGAGGATTTATAAGT
The DNA here is from genome assembly GCA_007258455.2 of Sequoia sempervirens. Lineage (NCBI taxonomy): Eukaryota > Viridiplantae > Streptophyta > Pinopsida > Cupressales > Cupressaceae > Sequoia > Sequoia sempervirens. Next base: position 89,213 of record VDFB02375399.1, read on the forward strand.
AACGGGGAATGATTTTTCCTAACACTAGACTTAGACAAACTTTCTCTCAGAACACATCCGAAGGGTCATTGCTCTTTCAGATGTACGCTGAAATAAAGCTTAGGAAACTATAACATTAAATGATAAACTAGATCTTAGGATTCCCTCAAAGGCTCATTGCTCTTTTGAGGTGTAGGCTGAAATAAAGATTATAAGAAAAGTACATCAAACGATAAGCTTAACCTCAAAATTCCCTCGAAGCTCATTGCTCTTTCGAGGTGTAGATCAAAACAAAGATTATAGAAACAACAATATATTGAAAGATCTTGAGACTTTGGATCAAAGACTCATTGTACTTTTGATTTATTCCCTCAAACTCAATCAATGATTACACGTTTGGGACAACAAATTGTAGAAAGAAGACAATCATACAAGATATGATCAACCAAATAACACTAGACAAAGTGAACATATATTGAATTTAGCGAAGCTTGAAGGCACAAAGGCACAACAATTTTGTATAGTAATAACAGTTAAAATACAATGAGCAAGGATGCTCTTATTTATAGACACTCAAAGGAGTAGGGAACCCTAAAATCTCCTTGTGTTAACTAACAGTTCTTGCCAATCTGCAAGATTTATTCCTATTTCTAAGCAAAGGTAACTAATATTTAATTGGAAAGACTACCTTAGTTAACTGATTCTAAAACTAAAAAGAACTCCACTGTACAGTAGGTGTCTCAAAAAATAGCCATGCATGAAAGGTGGGATAGCGAGTTAACTTGGAAAAGGCATCAAGTTTAACTGTTGTTTTAAATGTTATATTTGGAAAAGGTAGGATGACCCGACTGGTAGGTCATTGCTTCTCAACAACTTGAGCAATCTTGGAAATATGTGCACACTTCAAGTGCAAGTTCACTGATTGGTAACTTTGGCAGCTCTATAATTGGAGTGATGACCTTTGTTTCTTTTGCAACTTTATGCTTATGGTGCTTTTCTTGATTTTTCTCAATGGAAGAGTATTCCATGATGAAACCATGAAGTTAGACTGTGAACACTCTAGCTGTGAGAAATGCTCATAAAATTGTTGCACACCCAGAGTTCCAACGATATTCAATCCTCTAAACTGGCCTTGAAAGGCTATCAGATTTACGAGATATGAAAGCATATGGAATTTGTGGACTTTGAGTGTTTACGCCTGTCAATTTGTCCAAATCAACCACCAGATTCACCTGATGTAAGTCGGTGTCGAGTGTTCTCACGAAATCATGAAGATCAAGACCGATTTGGTCTTGAATTCAACTTGAGAGAATTGCATTCTAAAAAACTGGAAGAACGACTAGGAGCATGACTATACTTGAACTTTTTCGTAGAGGCTAAAAATAGCTTCACTGAGAGGCAATTTTTACAAAAAAATTTGAGACGTGGGTTTTGTGGAGAATATCTTTTTGAATGGTCTTAGAATGTCAATTTTTAAAAAAAAAAACTTTTTTCACAAATATGCAAGAACCCTTTAAAGGCAGAGGCAGCAAGGCAATTTTTTCTTGGAAAATTTTTGACACATGGGTTTTGTAGGCGCTCGAATGTTGAGTAGACCCAGAATGTCAGTTTCTGAAAAATATGATTTTTTCAAAAACCCTAAAAAACTAGAGGCAACGGGGCAAATTTTCTCAAAAAATATGGCTCGTGAGTTTTGTGGTGAATTCAATGTTGAATGAACCCAGAAGGTCAGATCTATGAAAAAATGGAGTTTGCTCAAACATGCAAGAAAACCTAAGACAAAAGTAGAAGAAATTGTGGGGAAATTTTCCAATCTCGAAGAAGATTGAAAAAAAGGAGAACCCATAACTCTAGAAGCTAAAGGTTATGAGCTGTTGTCTTTGAAAGTTGATGCCCTAGAGATATAAAATCTGGAAAGATGTCCTTGTATGCAACTTAATCTCAGAAAGACAAAGAACACTGAAAACCTCTTATGTTTGATCCTTCAAATGTCATAAAGAAGAAAGCTTTTGTGTTTGGTGTTTGAAGTCAACCTACAAGAATAATGAAAAAGGATGCCCAAATGCTTGATAAATAGAATTTGGAGGTGAAAGGATCATTTAACTTGTCATTACCCTGATTTAGGAGTCAACTAGCATGATTAGCTATTAACTGAAACAATTCCCCAAATTTTGGGACGCCTTGAGGAAGAGAAAGTTTTCAAAAAATGTAACTTATAGTTGACTTAGGTGCCAACTTAAGATTAGGCGTCCAAGTCTTGGGTGTTAGAATTATTTTTGAAGATTTTCATCTTTTCCTTGTGATGAATTTCCTTTGTTTGATCCTGAATTTCAAACATTTGATTGATCTTGAGGCTTGGCTAGCATATTCACTGTGGATTTGGATCAACTCTGAAGAGATGTTTGTGAGAGCTGAAAACCTCAAAAAATTGGTTTTGATGGCTCAAATTTCTAGGTGCCTTCTTGAGATAAGGTGCTTTTGTTTTCCAGACTTAACCACTTTTCAGATGATTTTCAATTTCTTTAATTTTGACCTCCCATGCTTCAATTTGCAGCTGCCAGTGATTGGTGATTCCTGTGGACTGGATATTGAATCCATTGTGAAACCAAAAGAATCTTGGAGAGGATGACTGGTTGTGCAAGCTCTGAAAATTGATTCAGGAGGTTCAAATTCCTAGGCGTCCCTGGCCTATAGGGGCACTTTTGTGCTTCTGAAGCACAATTTTTAGTTTGTAACTCTTGACAAAATGCTCCAGTTCGGTCCTCTTGTCGTGAAGTCTTATAAAAAATGAAGACTCACAGGGAGTTATGAAGTCTCAAAGTAGCATCTGATGCTCCAAAAAGTTGGGCACCTTTTTCTAGAAGGGTGCTTTTTACTCTATACTTATCCAATTTTTTCATATTTTTCAACTTCACTTGAATTTCAACATTTCACGCTTGATCTTCGTTTACGAGCGTTTGACAGGTCCCATGAGCTGGTTGTTGGATTCATCACGATGTTGGAAGGATTCTGAGAAGATGTCTAGGAGAAGATAACTGCTAAAAACCACATTTGATTTCCCAAAATGTTGGGCGCCCCTGGCTAGTAGGGGCACATTTTCTCTTTTGTTCATCATTTATCCTTCATTTCACATACTTGTTTGATCAACAAGTACTTGCATTTGATAGGTCTCATGGACTGGCGAGCAGATTCATTGTAGAGTTGGGATGAAGCTGAGAAGATCATCTAGAGAGGGCTAATCCAAAACCTGACATCTGAATGCTTTCATTTTTGGGCGCCCTTGGCCTACAAGGGCGCTTTTATCTTGATAGGATGTCATTCTGATGACTATTGACTTTTAACATCTTCCACCTCTGCCTTCATTTTCCAATGTTTGATAAATCTATTGAATTTTCTTGATAATCCGTTAGAAAGCTAACAGAATTATGCAAAAGAAAACTATTTTTTCAAGTTTTAACAACTGCATTTGGCTTCTTGAATTCATGGGCACCCTTGCTAGGTTCCTGCATTATCAAATTTTTGATGATTTTACTCTCCTTGTGCTTTGCGTTCACTGTGTTGCTTGATTGGGTTGATCACCACTGCCACTGATGCGAACACGTTGACCATTGTGATTGCTTTCATTACTTCACATGCACAGTCATTGAAAAGTTGACTAAGGTGTTGATTGCAAAGGCATCTCCCTTGTGACAAGGAGTCCTTTTTCCAAACTTATTTTATTTTTTGCATTTTTCAACTTTTGAAATTCCCCTTTATCATTGAGCATATTTCGAGCATACTTCACCATATAATCTTCTGCACAATGTTTGAAGCTTAGATTTTGATACCCGGTACTAGCCATCTGCCATTGTTGACCTCAGAGGTCCTAACTTTTCTCCTGAAAAAGTGAAATAGACCCACTAGAGCTAAACTAAATTTTTTGTGATTCTGACTAGACTAGTGTGATCATGACGAAGAATAAACCAATCAAAATCATTTTGAGCCATTTCTGGAAAGATCCTTATTTTTGGGTTTTTTCTAAAAATAGGAGCCTAAAACCCTAAATTCAAAATTTTCAAAATTTTGCAAGTATCCTCTTGATAAAAAAACCCACAAAAACCCTTTACTTCGTTTGTCATTAATAAATTTCTAAGAATAGAAAATTACTATTTTCAGAGACTTTGACTTTATTGACTTTTGACAACAAATTTACAAGATTTTATTCATTTTTATCAAAATTCCTTAATGAAGCAAAAAAAATATTTTGGGTACAACAGTGATTGAGCTTGAGCAAAGAATACTAAGAGTTAATGATCACGTTTATGTGATTTGGTGAGTGGTGGAAACATGATATATGGAGGTGGTGGTTGAGAGAGACAAATATATTCTAGTGGGGTTGAGCGAGCCCATCACGACATCACATTCCTTTGTAGAACAAAATAAGTACAACAAAGAAATGATAGTTGCACAACTCCTTGTGGGTTTGGTTACAAGTGACAATAACTAAATTGTAACATTTCAATTGCCCAAATAATCCTCATTTTTTGAACTAATTGTTGGAGTTGATTTATGTTCTTTTATTTTCCCTATAAAATATTAAATCATTGTAAATCACAATTACTTAGCATGGTTTAGTTTAAAAGTATATCTCTATTTTCTAGACTCTTTTTGTACATCTTTGTCATATATAATGAAATGGGCAAGTGTTATATCCACTCTTTTGTGTGTGTGTGGCTTATTAAGGAGTCAAATATTGAGAATGATACTTAGGTGGTATTTAGTTGCAATGAATGATTATTTATTGTATTGTGATATTAGATGCCTATTCACAATATAAGTGGCATATCATAAAATAAAGTTGTATTAATGATGCGGTTGCATGTTATACCTTGCACAATGTTTGGCCCACCTTATGTTTATGCAAGGTGATGTAGGGAAGTCTCTCAAATAGACTACATACACAACCATGAAGAAAAAATTGTGTGGGAAACCACATATGTTAAGATCTTGGGCAAATCCATAGTGAAATTATATCATATATATTGTAGGAAAACAAATGGGAACTATCACAATATTTGGTTGGGAAGTCCTACAATTAAGAAAAAAATTTGGTTGGTTGGTGGTGATGTTCATAAGGTGTTGTTTATTGTCGTATTATACCATACATTATAGGAAAACAAATGGGAACTATCACAATATTTGGTTGGCAAGTCCTAAAATTAAGAAAAAGTTTTGGTTGGTTGGTGGTGATGTTCATAAGTTGTTGTTGATTATTATATAGCTTTAGCTTTGACATCCAACAAAGGAAAAGAAAAGAAAATATTAAGCATAAATTTTAGGATTTTGAGTTGATGAATGGAAATGTAGGTTGAATGGGAGAAGGTTGAACATGATGAAGGTTGTTGAAGACTTTATTGAGTTCTTGGAAATAGAAATTTCCAAACCTTGCATTGTGCCTTTGGGTCTTACATTTTTGGAAACTTGATAAAGACATACATGATTCTCCTTAAGTTGGCATTAGGGAGGCCATGATATACCTTCTCATAGAGTTGTTTCCAAGGAATAGGGTGAAAAAATGTGTTTGATGCAGCTGAATTCTTGAGCTAGGTACATCAATGTTATCCATGGTTGTTGGGTCCTTCCTCCTTCAAAAGGATATTGATAGGGTCATGGACTAGGTGAAGAATTTTGATGGAAGTATCCTAGAGTATTTTCAATTTCTTAAGGGCTAAGAAAAGATCAACCATGGGCCTTACGAGATCATAGAGCTAATAAAATTTAAGCTTACAAATGATGTTGTCATTGATAATGTATTTTGTTGTGATGTTAATTTGAGTGACCAATGAATAGGGTGCAAAAATGTGCTTGGCGTAACTCAATTCTTTAGATATGCATAAATATTATACATGGTTGTTGGGTCCCTCCTTCATAAGGATATTGATGGGGTCATGTACTAGGTGAGGATTTTTGATGAAAGTATCCTAGAGCATTTTCATTTTCTTGAGGGCCAAGAAAAGATCACCAGTGGGCTTTAAGAAATCGTAGAGGTAGTGAAACTCAAACTTACAAAGGGTGCCATCGTTGATAATGTGTTTTGTTGTGATATTAATTTGAATGACTAGTTTATATAAGAAATAAAGACATGTAAGTAATCTTTGAAGTCCTTTAAGGTGGAGGAGGGTTGGCTTGTGTAATTTACCTCCCAAACTTAGTTTTTTTTATATGTTCAAGACTAATAGGGAGGGGCCTAGTAATTATCCCTTGTCATCATATTGAATTTTACTATTGTCACGTCTCATACAATGACGTATTTTGACCATGACTTATTTAGATAATGTTTGACCATGACTTTATGAGATTTAATATACGAATTATGATACGTGAATGTTTTGATAAATGGGAATATAGAAACGAATAATTGTTTTCTTTCAAGAATTTTGAATGCATTATGTAAAATAGGAATGTTGATTAATTATTGTTTAAAAATTTATGTTTCTACAATGGTTACTAATACACTTTCATTTTTGCACGCCTGAGTGCATTTGAGTGGCAGGTGATCGAAGGCCAAGGAGATCGAAGGCCAAGAGTGTGATTGAGGAAAAGGAGGTTAGCTTCTCGACAGGGTAAAAGAGGAGAAACTCTCGATTACGCACACACCACTTAAATCATGTAGTTGCATTAGGTCATGTTCGTTTTTACAATGTGATTGCGTGAAAATGATTAGCATAGCGAGTTTGAAATATGGTTTAATTAAATTATGAAATAATATGGCCTATTCTATTTTATTATTTCTCATTATATATTTGAGCAACAAAAGGATAAATTTGTTTTTGTTAAAAGAAATGTATTTAAAAATAAAAACAAATTAAATAAAAGAATAAATATAATATAAATCTGTTTTGCATAAATGAAATTTTAAAATTGCATAAAAGGGGATATAAATAATTTTGTTTTGGGATATATGGTTAATTTTACCAAAAGAATGAAGAATGAACAGCTCGAGAGAGCATTGGGCTCTAGAAAAATTCTGTCTCAAAACCAACAATTTGCTGGGCATGTGGCAATCCTTGGAAACTGTTGTCATCTGGAAATTTTATGCATGATCCTCGAAAAAGAGGAAGAGGGCTTTAAGAAAGAAAAGAGAATTTTGGATTGAATCATATCGAAGAGCTCTGGGTCAGAGGCGAACAAGGTATTGTGGAACAACTGCATTGGAAGCAAATCGTGCCAGGTTCTCTTCATTGCTATGCCTTCTTTTAATTTGATTGTAAAAACTGTAGTAGGACATGTTTTATCCCCTGTTTAGAGTGCAAACATCTGTGAAATTTTTCCAAATTTGTTTTGAAATCTGGGTATTAGCTTACTACTCTGTGTTGCAATTATAGAATACACATTCCTTCTCCAGAGTTAGGGTTTTCATTCTGTGGCAAGTCTGCATTTTTCTCAAGTGCAATTACAATTATATGTCTCCATATCTGGTTTGTTTAAAAATTATATCATCTAAATAAAAACCAAAACGTCTTAAGATAAATCCGAATGCAGTTTATACTGGGCGAATGTCTTTCTTTTTTTTTTTCTTGAGTTTTGAAATTGCTAAGGGATTAATTCCCTTGCCCTCCCCATGGGAAGGTCGTGGATTGTGGGAGGCTCGCGCCCTCCACAGGCCGCGGCCTATGGAGAGGGCGCGAGCCCCTCACAGTCCGCCCCCTCCCCATGGGAGGGGCAAGGGCTTTCCTGAGCCCTTTTGGTCGCTCAATGCCAATAAGGAAACCATGTAAAATACCCTGTTCTGTGTGCACGGCTAGTGAATTCGTTGCACAGATTTGAAAACCAAAATTTCTTATTTCGAATTATACACAGCTGAACATGAATTTCTACACACACACACACACACACACATATATATATATATGTATACATATACAAATTGACTGCACATACATACATATATATATATATACCTATATATATACATATATAAATAGATACCCATGCATTATGAAGCAGGAAACTCATATCCAGAAAATAGTATGAATTCTGTTGAATATATACAAATATCTCTGAATTGTTAAACCTGAAGCAGGGACAGAAATGTCTTGAAAAGCCATGTAACAGAAAGTAGTATGAATTCTGTTGAATATATATAAATATCTTTGAATTGTTAAACCTGAAGCAGGGACATAAATGTCTTGAAAAGCCATGCAACAGAAAGTAGTATGAATTCTGTTGAATATATATAAATATCTTTGAATTGTTAAATCTGAAGCAAGGACAGAAATGTCTTGAAAAGCCATGCAACAGAATGTAGTATGAATTTTGTTGAATATATATAAATATCTTCAAATTGTTAAATCTGAAGCAAGGACAGAATTGTCTTGAAAAGCCATGCAACAGAATGTAGTATGAATTCTGTTGAATATATATAAATATCTTCGAATTGTTAAATCTGAAGCAAGGACAGAATTGTCTTGAAAAGCCATGTATCAGAAAGTAGTATGAATTCTGTTGAATATATACAAATATCTCTGAATTGGTAAACCTGAAACAAGGAAAAAAATGTTTTTGAGACACCATGTAAACTGGAAAGTACCTTGAATATGTTAAAAGGAATACAACATGAAATGTGAATGAAAGATTATCTTTCAAACCTCAAAATTTCTGAATAAATTGCATTGTATCAGTATATTATTTTTACTCTGTAACCTGTATTGAAATAGGGAATTAAAACTGTCAGTCAGCTTGAGCTTGGTAAGAATAGAAATGCATATTGAAAACATAAAACACTGTTCTTACTATCAATTAGTGCACTGAAAATTATCAAGATATATATATATGTTCTTCTCAAAGGGACACTTACCAAAGAATAAATGACATCTTACAACTAAATTACAAAGAATGTTCTGAAAATTCACTTCTTTTAGAATTGATTGAATGATGGAAGCCTGTATGAAAATGTATTAAGTTTCTATTAAGTATTTATTTTTACTTCACTATGGTAACTTTCGGGACAGGGTGCCGAAGGTGGGCAAACAGAGATGGTAGTATTACCTTTTCTAATTCTACCATTTACTTGTATTATTTTGCTTGGCCAAGCATTGTACCATTGAAATAGATAGATTGTTTGTTTTAAAAGCCTAGAAATTTATTTGAGTCTCTGCCACCTCCTGTTGCAAGAAATGTGTTTATTTCTCATGTTAGAAATGCATATAGGCATCAGGCATGCATCGAGAGTTCCCTCCTATTTTGCTGTTTCGGGTTGCTAGGCTCCTTTATGCAGGGCCAGGGATTCCTTCAAGTTAGGAAGGGACCCGGGGAAGTCATGGACTTCGTGGTTGGGCGGAAAAGGCGCCTGAATCACATTCTTGGCCCCAGCTCGCAAGAAGACCAAGGTGTCACGGCGGTTGGTGGTTCCAAGATTATTTGCTATTGATGTACTTATGTATCATTCAGACTTGGCTTGTGAAGCCCATTGTATATGTATATGCATTTTGACATTCTTGTTGAAACTTGAAATGGAAGTATGTTTTGAAAGTATTTAATGTAACATTGAAGTTTTATAACTTAGCATAGAAAAGATGTTATATTAGAAGGATTGATTCCTCCAAGTGAGGTTGAATATATGTATATGAGAAAGTCATCGAAATACTTATGTCTTGATACATTACATTGATGATATTATTTTATGAAATGCAATTTAAATTCTCTTTATTTCATTTGGAAGTGTTATGAGAAATGTTGACTTTTTGGAAACCTATTTATAATGGTTTGAATAAATTTAGAATACTCTTAATTTCTCTTTAATGCTGAGTTAAATGGTTTGAAAATACTCTTAATTTTCTGAGCGCTACAACTATGTCGACTACAAAGACTATGAATATAGTAAAAATGGTGGTATAAGAATAATATAAGTTAAATATAAGTTTTGTTTGCTATTAACAATAGGATGATTAAACTTTTTTTGTATCTAGTGAACCATATGCTACTAGAATCTCACGCTTCACATTCTTTTTTGTAGCCGTTGGTGCATATAAGTTCTTGTAATATGTATGATATTGTATAAATTTATATCAATAAGATACAAGTGAAAATAAATTAATAATTCATTCTTTTCAATTATTAAGTTTAAAGAGAGTTTGCCAGATCAGCCATGCTATCAGAATAATCCACAAGACCACTGCTTTTCTCCAAGGGAGATAAGGGGGAGTTGAAATCCCCAGCCACTAGCCACCAATAAGCACTATTGTTTTTAACCTAGTCAAAAAGAGCCTGCCACAAAGCATACCTAGCATTCCTTTGGTTGGGAGCATAAACATTGATAAGCGAAAAAGAGTCGTTTGGGTAGGTAAAAGAAACACCAACACTACACTGGCATCAGAATAGTTCAGAGCCATTAAATCTAGAAGGGTTCTAAAGTAGAGCAAGACCACCCAACGCCCCTTCAACATCATTATAGGAGTAAGTGGCCCTTGGCCATAAATACTTAGCAACATTATCAAAATTTTCTTTTCTCATCTTGCTTTCTTGTAAAAGTAACACATCTATTTTATGTTCTAAAACATAGTTTTTTAGAGCAAGTTGCTTTATGAGAGTTGTTCAGCCCTTGCACATTATGGCCAAGGGCCACTTACTCCTATAGTGATGTTGAAGGGGTGTCGGGTGGTCTTGCTGTGCTTTGGAACCCTTCTAGATTTAATGGCTTTGAACTATTTTGTTGTAAGAGTAGTGTTGGTGTTTCTTTTACCTATCCGGGCGGCTCTTGGTCGCTTATCAATGTTTATGCTCCCAACCAGAGGAATGTTAGGTATGCTTTGTGGCATGCTCTTTCCGACTAGGTTAAAAACAATAGTGGTTATCGGTGGCTAGTGGCTGGGGATTTCAACTCCCCCTTATTTCCCTTAGAGAAAAGTGGTGGTCTGGTGGATTATTTTGACAACATGCCTGATCTGACAAACTTTCTAAGTTCTACTGGCTTGATTGACATAGACTTAACATGCCAAGCTTTTACTTTGACGAATAGGCGTCTAGGGGAGGACTTGATTCAAGTTAGATTAGATAGATTCCTTTGTTCTAGTAACTGGACTGGCCTACTTAGTGCCACTCTCCGGGCTCTGTCCAGGACAATTTCTAATCACAATGCATTGCTGCTGACCTTGAGCAACCAGTCTGTTGTTGGTCCGTTCCCTTTCCGGTTTGAGATAATGTGGAATTCCCACCCTGATTTCAAGAACAAAGTTGTTGAATGGTGGAATATTCCTATTCCTGGTTCCCCCATGTTCATAATCTTTTTTAAACTCAAACATATCAAATGTATGGTGAAAGGTTGAAACAAAAGGGTTTTTGGGGATGTTTTCCAGAAAAAAAAATGTTGGGGATAAGTTGAAGTTGATTCAAAAGAAAATGGAGGGGGATGTCAGTCTTCCTACTTGCAACTAGGAAAAAGAGAGCCGGAGGGAGTGGGAACAAATTCTAAGGAAAGAGGAGATTTTTTGGAAGCAAAAATCTAGGGTCCAATGGCTGAAAGAAGGTGACAGGAACACCTCTTTCTTTCATGTTTCTGTTATTAAACATAAGAAAAGGAATTTGATAACTAAATTGCACAATGCACGAGGTGAGGTTGTCAATTCATCCTCCCTATTCGATCTGGTGGCTGCGGATTACTTTCAGATGGCTTATGCGGCTCCTGTTGAGGCTCCTAATTCGACTCTTGACAATTTACTGCTTGACCCGCTCCTAACTATTATATCCCAAAATGATAACCTTGGGATCCTTAGTGTTGTAACTCATGAGGAGGTCAAGTTGGCTACTTTCAGTATGGGGGCTTACAAAGCTCTTGGCCTTGACGGTTTCCCTCTGACCTTCTTTCAGACCTTTTGGGAGATTGTCGGTGAAGACCTTGTCTTAGCTGCTTGTGATTTTTTCAAATCTAGTAAGATTCTTAAGCAACTAAATCACACTTTCATAGCTTTAATTCCCAAGGTCGTTGATCCTCAAGCAATGGTTGATTTTCGCCCCATTAGTCTGTGCAATACCTTTTATAAAATCCTCTCTAAAATTCTGGTGAACCACATCAAACCTCTCCTTTTAAAAATTATCAGCCCCACTCAAAAAGGGTTTGTGCTTGGTCGTCATATCCTTGATGCAACCATAACCACACATGAATTATTCCATTCCATGGATAGATGCAACTACATTAGTATGGCCCTTAAATTAGACATTTCAAAAGCCTATGGTAAGGTGATTTAGGATTTTGTCCCAAAAGTCCTAGCTAAATTTGGCTTTGACCAATATGTGATCAATCTAATAATGGAATGTGTAACAACGATTAATTACTTTGTTTTAGTAAATGGGTCTCCCTTTGGGTTTTTCTTTGTTGGGAGAGGTATCAGATTGGGAGACCCCCTTTCACTCTATTTGTTTATAATGATTGCGGATGTCCCGAGCAGGAATTTCTCTAATTTGCTGTCAGAAGGGTCCATTAAGGGAATTAAGGTTTCCTCTTCCTTAGAGCCGACTGTGATTCAACAATTTGTGGATGATACTTTTCATTTTGGGAAAGCCTTTGTGATTGAAGCCAGGAAATGGAAAAATTGTCTCAACAACTATGTTGCTTGTTCTGGGCAATGTATCAACTATAATAAAAGCATGATTTACTTTTTTAACAATACTCCTGATCTACAAGCTTGGGTGACTGCTATTTTGGGTTGTTTGAGTGGTTATCTTCCTTTAGTTTATCTTGGTTTACCCCTTACTGTCAAGGAAGTCACTTTTGACATTTGGAATTCTATACTGGAAAGGATCCCAAGAAAACTGGGTGGAAAGGCTCCTTGCTTAGCCACATAGGTAAATTACAGCTCCTATTTGCTGTTCTTCAAGGTATCCTTGTCTATTTCCTCTCCATTTTCAATATTCCCAGATATATTACTGAGAAATATGAGAAAATTCAAAGGATTTTCCTTTGGTCAGGGACCAAGGAAAAAAAGAAATTTGCTTTGGTTAAATGGGACAAGGTTTGTCAACCTAAAAATTGTAGTGGGCTTGGGATTAGGACTGTTTCTAATACCAATAAAGCTTTAATGGCCAAAGTGGGATGGGACCATCTGAGGGATAGGAAGGATTGGTGTAAGATCATGAATGCTAAGTACCTTCAAAACAGACCTTTGATTGACTGCCTCTTGGAGGTTCACCCTTCGAGGTCCTTGGTGTGGAGGTGTATTTGTAGTCTGTAGGGTTTTATGAGGAATGGGATAAAATGGAAGATTGGTAATGGTAATAAAATAAGATTCTAGGAGGACCCTTGGTTACTTGATACTCCCCTAGAAAGCTCTGAATTTAGGAATCTTATGAGATTGGCTCAACGATTCTTTGGAATTTATATTAGTGATTACCTCCTCGACCCTCATGGTGCTAGAAAATGGAATGACTTGGCCCTTTGCTACCCTTTATCCCCTAATTTGAGCCTCCTTTCCAAGACCCTACAAAATTTGCTCTCCCTCACTAGACTTCCAGCTACCAGCAAGGGGGATGAATTCTTTTGGACTCATGATAAGCAAGGAGATCTTTCAGTTAAATCGACTTACAATCTACTTACAGACTAGGGTGTTGTCCTTGATCTATGGAAGAAGGTCTGAAATCAACACATGATCCCAAAAGTTAACTTCTTTTGGTGGATTGCGTACCATAATAGGATTCTAACTTAGGACAATCTAAGGAAAAAGGGGATTCTAGATCCCCAACAAATAGTTTTTATGCAAGTGCAATGAAGAATTGGTGGATCACTTGTTATTACACTGCCCATTTGCTATTGAGGTGTGGGAGCTGGCTATGGGAAGATTGGGGATTCATTGGATTATGTGTAGGAATATCAGATCCTTTATCTTGAGTTGGTTTGGACCCTTTGTCCACCCTTTACCTGGTGAAATTTGGAACCATGCCCCCCCTATTTTATGCTGGTGTATATGGAAAGAGAGAAACAATAGGATTTTTCAGGAACATTGAGATGAGTCCGAAAGAGGTGTTTGGTATTGGTTCTCGGTTTATTGCGGAAAAAAAATTTCTCTTCAAAGGGAAAACCCCAGATAAAGGTTTGACTGAGGAGGAAATAAGTATGGCCAAAGCTTGGCACCATAACTTGGATGCTAACTCCTATGACAACTCCAGAACCCTAGCTCAAAGTGTCACTATTTGGAAACCTTCGAACAATGGCTGGTATAAACTAAATTTTGATGGGGTTGCTAAAGGCAACCCAGGCAGAGCCAGTATAGGAGGTATGATCAAAGATTGCAAAGGAATTTTTGTGGTTGGTTACTGTGGGGGGATTGGTATCCATTCTTCTATGATTACGGAAGCTAGAGCACTATTGAAGGGCTTATAGTTGGTTGTTTCCATGGGGATTGAGAACCTTTATGTTGAAGGTGGCTCTAAGTCTATTATTGATGCTATTAACTTTGAAAAATTACTGGGGTGGAGTACTAAAGACATTCTTTTAGACATAAGGCTCTCTGTGTCAAAGTTGAAATTAAAGGTTGCCACCCATATTTATCGTGAGGGCAACCAAGTTGTTGATGCCTTAGCCAATTTTGGCACACATTGGAAATTTTCAAAATGCTGGCATTCTTTAGGAAACCTACCACCTGGCATTCAAGGTATAATATTGAAGGAACAAAGCCCTTACTTGACCCATGATGATAACTAATCAAGCACTTTGTTGGACTTTTTGGGGGGTCCACATGCTTGTCTTTTGGGCTATGTGGACAAGTTTTAAAGATGAGGTGGATAACAAGTGGCATAATTTAAATTATGAGACAAAGCTCGTTTTGAAAAGGGATTTCATGAGATGTTGCTGCGGGTACTTGATGATTAAGACTAAGTTGGACCGTACCTTACGTAATCTCCTTTTGGGGATTATGTTAAGCCATTGTATTTTCAAATTTTTTGATTTTGATTTTGATGTGACTAATAATTATGAGATCAAACTCCTAATTGGTTCTATCTTGTTTGATATTTTGTCTTCGCTTCTAAAAGCTAACCTTTTTGGTGTATCTAAATTTGGCAATGCAACCATCTTGCGTAGGTTTCTGTGCATTTACTATATGGAAGGAAAACCTTTGATTCCCATCATGTCCCGCTTACTTAGTCCAATGTGTTTGAAGATCCTCATTTATCATTCTGCTAAGATTGCTTTTAGGAAATTCCTTCCTCAAGCGTATGACCTATCCATTGCTTTGATTACCGAAGGCTACCATTTTTGGCTTAAAATCCTAAATGTGCAGGTGATTCTTCACCTTTCCATTATCTCTAACCTTTTATTTTCTTAAGGTTTTTGGTTATTCTATGTGCAAAGTGACATTATGGGTGATGATAGGTGCGAATTGAGCTGGACAACTGTGACGAATTTCACAAAGATCCATTGGTGAAACATATATGTGTTGAGGGTGGTCTTGCTCCACTGATGGAGAGTCTTGTGGGCCATGACCCACGTTTGTCTGCGTAGTCTGTCAACTCTTGGAAAGATCGTCGTGTGACTTTGGGTGGTATTTCCTTTAATGTGAATGAGGAAGTGATAGCGCAGGCGACGGGGCTCCTGTGTACTGGTATGAAGCACCCAAAGCACACTAAAACTCAGGATAATGAAAGTATGAACACGTTTTTTGTGGGGAATGAGGAGCCGGTGTGCAATTAATCGGGTTTTGAGCGGGAGACTCTCCCTCAACCATGGAACCAAGTGTGCCTCGCCTTGATGAAGTACGTGACTCTAGAAGGTAGATTCAAAACCTACTATTTCTACCATTTCCCTCTTTTGAACCCCCTCCGGCATAAAATTCTATTAAGCTTTCCTTTTTTCCTTCTGATGGACTTAGAAAGTTCTGTTGAAAAATGTATTGAGGCTACTGGTTTGAATCCTAATGACCCTCCTCCCCTGCTGCTCCACCAAGGCCTCATTTTGAGGCTCTACCACTTCCATCTTGCTTTATGCCCACCCAAACCCATATCTGTTGTCAGTATTGAAGAGATTGAGCCTCCCACTATGACCAATTTATCTTCGGCCAAGTCCAAAGGTCTAATCAGGAAAAACCACCTGGTCCCTGCTGACATGCATAAACCCAAACCCGTTGCTAAAAAACTTAAGGGGAATGTGGGTGCGACCCAAACTAGTGCGGCAGCTAGTCTTTGTGAGCTCAAATCAACCCCTGCCAAGATTGCTAGCAAACCCGCCCTAAAAAAGAAAGGCAAAGAAGAAGGGAAGAGTACGAAGGAGCCTCCAAGCAAAGGTAAAAATGTGGTGGGAAAGGACTCTAAGGGGGATACGGTGGTCGCAGAGACGATGGTGACTGGTGGAGATACCATCACTCGGTGCTCTAGTAGGCTGGTAAAAAATAGCAAAAAAAGTGCAGGTGAAAGATTTGGATATGGAAGAGGAGCGGTTTGACAATAAAGATAGCAAGGATGAAGAGGAGTCTGAGAGTGAGGAGGAGGAGTATGCTAGAGGGCCCAATACCATTCCTGAAATTGGCAAAGTGCAGAAGGAGGACTCAGCCTCTCTGTCTTCAAACCTGTTGGACGTTGAGTGTGCTGATACTAGCAAGACTATGGTTGGGAGGGAGGAGCTCTATGTGCTGTAGGAAAGATTGGATAAGTTGGACAAAAAATTATGTGGTTTGACCCGCTTCACAGTTAAGCTGGTCCACTGTGTTACTAGCACCCTATCAGTGGTTATGAAGGATGAATTGGACAAGAATGAAATGGACAAGAAGAATGCTAAAGATCATTAGGAATGGTTCGAAGATGATGTTGTTAATCTCCTGTCAAAGAACTAGGGAGATGCTAGTTGGTCTGTTGTTCATCCGTTGTTTGTCCATTTGCTATTGTCTCGTTGTGTTAGTTTTTGGGCTATGTTTATTGTTATTTTTTTGGTCTTGAACTCTATTGGCCCTTGTGGCTCTTTGTGAAAGGGTACAACACCTTGTAAATGCTGCTTACCTAAT
Organism: Sequoia sempervirens; assembly: GCA_007258455.2. Lineage (NCBI taxonomy): Eukaryota > Viridiplantae > Streptophyta > Pinopsida > Cupressales > Cupressaceae > Sequoia > Sequoia sempervirens. The sequence continues at coordinate 106,153 of VDFB02375399.1, forward strand.
AAAAAACAAGCAATACAATGTAATAAATTTAATTAAGAGCTAACATAGATTACATGACAATTGAGAAACTTTTAAATTAGTTTGATGTGAATGGTTGATAGATAATTTCTTGCTATTTTGATCATAAGATTTGAACCATTGTTCAAAATCATTTGAAAATTGAATGTGTCAAAAACAAAACAAGGAAATCTAAACTAGGTCATCTTAAGAATTAGTCTAGGTGCCAAGATGCATCTATGACAGTGGTCCTTTTTCTATAGACTTGACCCTTGTGATTCTCATAACTTGTATACCTACACTAAAGATCTACCTAATTTTTGCACTTGTAATTGGAAAGTTTGTGGTGTCTGTCCTAGATATGTCACTATATTTTATTGTGCTTGGAGTTTTGCCTTGGTTAAACCCATATAGTTGATTCAATGTTTTGAACAAATGTAGACTATCAACCTATTCTATCATGCCTCCAAATTCTCAACTACATCAAACATATAACAAAGGTTGCACATAGATTTGAGACCTACAACCATATGTTGACTTAAATATCTACTATTGTTGACTTTAAAAAGCCAACACCATCTACCTTTCACATGTTCCTCACTAAGAGTATTGTTGATTGTGATATGAATGCCAATGAGTCTTGTCACTTGCTATTAAAGCTCCCCCTTATATAATGCAACAAATCATTTGTTTCTTTCAATGTAACAAGAAAAAATTGTGGCATGTTCCTCCATATGCTGATGAAAATATTACAACTTGCATGAAAATGTAAACACCCCTTAGGATGGTTATATAATGTGTTGTTAGCATTGGACTATCATAGTTGATTAACAACATTAGAATTACATTTTTTGTAAAATTTTTGCTAGCCCAATTATCCTTCTCATTGCTAGCACTAATTGATGTGACAACTTTCAACATAAATGCATACACCATACATGTAAGGCCTTTGCATCCCAATAAAGGAGATGAATACTCTCAAGTGGTAAATATTGACAACATTTTGAGGGAGCATGTATTTCATTTATTATATTTTAATTGATGAGATAAGCTTCATTAGGCCTAGGTTACTAACAAGTATTAATAATCGCGTGTGTGAAGCTTTCCCAAAAGTAAAACAAGTTCCCTTTGCTTCTCACTCCATCATCCTCTTTGGTGGTTTGGGTCAATTACAACTAGCAAATGACATCCCATTATATATTAGGGCATCTATGGGACAACATCTCGTCACACCTTTTTTTTTAATGGAAATAGTCAAATTACATATATGTTGACATCTTTTCCTTTTGTGTAGTGGATTACAACAATTTCAGTAAACATACATGATGAGATAAGGTTTTCATTAGGCCTAGGTTACTAGCAAGTATTAATAATCACTTGTTTGAAGCTTTCCCAAAAGTAAAACAAGTTCCCTTTGCTTCTCACTCCATCATCCTCTTTGGTGGTTTGGGCCAATTACAACTAGCAAATGACATCCCATTATATATTAGGGCATCTATGGGACAACATCTTGTCATACCTTCTTTTTAATTGAAATAGTCAAATTACATATATGTCGACATCTTTTCCTTTGTGTAGTGGATTACAACAATTTGAGTAAACATACATCTAATCTAGAAGTCATCCTTTAGCTAAGTAGCCACATGTAGGGGGATCCCATCTGTCAAAGTCACCCAAGTGTCAAACCTAGCTTGAACATGCCTCTAAGGGTTTGAACCTTGGTGGATGGATTTTCTTATCACATATCATCATCCTCACCAATTGTTCTCAATCGATTGAGCTACAATCCTTTGGCTTGCACAACTTTTAGATGGTAGTTACATTGAACATGATCTAACACAATTTGCTTTTTGTAGAATAATTTTAATTATTTGAAATGTAGAGCCAACATTGTTGGACTAGGAGCTTCTTATGCCATGCTTTGATTCTAAACTTAGTTGTGATAACAAAGCATCATTTTAAACCTCAATACATTTTTTGGCCACAAATGTCAAGGTTTCATTTCATAAGATATGCATGCACAAATTATTGGGAGTGTGTATTGAAACATGCGATATAGAGTAAGCAATGGGTAGATTATGCTCAAATCTTAAGGACAAACTACTTGATGGCAAGGTTCTCTTTTGCACTAGCTAGGAAGTAATGTTGAGTTCAAATTTATGGGTGGTGAGAGATCTTGTCAATGGTGCACTGGGACGAATTCAAGCTATTATGTACAAAAGTGAATTCTTTGTCCCAATTGAGTTCAAATTACATGGGACCATCTTGGACTACACCCAACCACAACAAATATGAATAATCATTATAACTTGAGATGGGTGCTACCAACTTCCCCTTAACATAGCTTGGGCCTTGACAATCCATAAACTTGAAGAGTCAATGTTAGAAAAAAACAACAATACACATTGTGAACATAGAGCATTAGGGTCTCATAAGCATTATTGTAGTTATTAAGGGTTCATTGACATTTTGATCTTCGCATACCCCCACCTTCATGTATTAGTAATGTGCACACATGAAGGATAATGCATATATGAAAATTCAAACGCAATCTTGAAGAGAGCCATTTACATATAATGTCTATTGAAAATAATTGACTATTCCATTGCAATTATAACCAAAGTGCTCCTACTTTTCAATGCAAAACGAGGATTATCATTTATGATCAAATTGATTCTACTCAATTATTTACACAAAACACTCATTAAAAAAAAATGTAATTGAATTCAAACCGATATTCACCTTGTCGAACAAGAGCTATATGAACTCTCCCCTTATCCATATTCATATTGAAGCCTTCCATAACTCTTGACCATGATGATCAATTATCGATTCCTCTAATAATCTAAAAATAAATACAATATTTATACATCAACATTACAATCAAAGAGATTACTAGTATATTATACACACAAAATGAAAAAAACAAAACAAAATAAACTTCCAAACCCTAATCTATTTAAAATTTTCTCTTGAAACAATTAAATGAATGATTGATTTTTAATAACGTCTATAAAAGCAAACAATTTAAAGCACGGAGAGCCGCCGCAAAAGTTTTTGAAAGGTATCTATGCGGTTGCGGGGTGGGTATCGGGCAAGAAAAAACACGTTCAAACTCAAAACTCGTATGTGAATGGCTTCCTCTCCAGCTTCTCCTCTTCCCACGTCTTTCAGTCCCCATTCTCAGTCACACTCCAAGCCCAAGCGTTCAAAACACACATCAAATTCCCCTGTTAACGATAATGAGAAGCACAGGCGAAAGCAAACCCCTCCTCCTTCAATGGAATTGCCGTCAAAGGAACAGTTCGTCCAGCTTGTAGGCGTCTTGGCAGTTGCAGCGCTAGTCGCCACTTCCACCACTTATATAATCAACTGGTATTTCAAACCATTCTGTGACTCGGATGCCGAGTTGCAGGCCTTATCAGGTTAGGGCTTTAATTTATTTTATTTCACAAATAAGTTAATGCAGCTTTGATTCCTTTTTTCTGTTTTCTCTGGATTTTCAATTGCGTATAATATTGAGCTAAATAAAAAATAAAATAAAATATTGAGCTATCATTCTATGTTCTTTGTTCCATTCTGGCTTGTAATTTTAAAGTTTTGATTGATTGGTTAATTCTCTTTGGGGTTTTCTTTTGCGTAGATGCATTTCTTTCGTAAATTTACCGAGGACTTACACCTTTCTCGTCTATGGTGGTTCTGCACACGTAAAATTGGACGTGGGAATTTATTGGATTAAGCATTTAAAAATGTTGCATCCAGAATTGAATTTGTGATAGTTTACCCAAATCTGAGTACATCACACCCAGAATTGGTTGTGTTAGTTTATATTCATAAACATCTGGGTACGTCACACCTATAATTGGATGTTGATTTAACTAAGTTAAACATTTGGGTGTGCCACACGCATAATTGAATGTGGTATTCAACATTTTTACATTTACACATATAATATCTCTTGTGGTTATTTGAACACGGGCTACCATAAGCATGCTTGTCAATGAAAAATTTAGTGACAGCTCAGTCATTTAAGTAACTGTAACGTTCTTTTTCAAAAGAAATTTATCAATGTTAAATTTCTTTTTACATTATTTATGTTAATTGCTAAGTAAGATTTGTGAAGTGACTGAAGTCTCAATTTTTCTAAATTCTAAACCGATTGAATGGTTAATTTTAAATTTTATCAAGAAGAAAACATAATTTTTTAAATTGAGTCAGGGAAACTTTTATAAGCGTGTATATAAATAAAAACTATTGTGTAAAAGTTAAAACTGCAATTGACTAGGAAATATAAACAACTAACATTTGCTTGAAATTTTGCATGTGATATTAAACCTAAAACATGAAATACAGGATAAAGACCATCAAATTGCAGGCCTTGGTTCCATTATAGGATTTTAGTTGCATCTACGAGACAGAAAAACATTTTAGTACCACATGTCATAAAACTGCATCATCTATGCAGGTGTCTTTTCTACACATTTCTACCTAAAGGAATAGAGTGATATTTCGAACATCCCTTTGACTCCTTTATACAGGCAGATGTTTTGCTATTGATTGGGATCAAGAGTTCTCTTTTCTATTATCGACTTTTTCAATAGTTTTGACATATAACCAAGCCTTTTCTTTTCTATTATCGACATTTCAAATAGTTTTTACATACAGTCGACCTCTGTCAGTATATCTAGCCCAGTTGAGTACTTGTTTTTTCTGCGATTTCTCTAGGATGCACATACATTCAACTTCTTACTTTGGCTATATTAGAAGGTTTGGGCCATCTTAAAGGATCTTCTGTGTTGGATTAATATTCAGCTTCTGTCATCAACCGCAAAGCTTAAACAGACCAATGATTCCCTTGTAAATTCATATTCCTCAAGTTGAGCGGCAATCAATTCTTCTTAAAAGTCTCCAATATTTGATACAAATGATGCATAATATTCTTCCTGTATCAAATACAAGCCATTATTGCATAAATGTGGTAGGCATATTGAATAAAATGAATGGCAGTACAAGCCATTCATACAGCCCTTGCTTTGATTTATAGTTTGTCTTCTCTATGGTCCCTTCTTTTACTCTTAACTTGATGGTAACCTGACTTATAGTCTAGCTGTGTAAATACTTGTTAGGTTTCAGTTGATCAAGAAAATCATTGATCTGAGGTGGAGGGCACCTACTGTTGACATTGATCTTGTCGAGGGCTCTATAATCCTTTTGACAAGCCTAACTCCTTGTTTACTTGAGGGATCCTTCCATCATATGGCTATTTATACTCGTACAAAATCTTAAGGATAAGGCTTTTACCACTTTACATTCATCCCCCTCTTGCTTTGCTCACCTTTCTTTTTTGACTTTGTGTTTAGCTAGTATTCATAACTTGGAGTCATCTAATTGTAGTACTTTTTTTACCATTGTTACCAGATTTTGTGGGATCAGTCCTAGATTCTTTCACATCTGGATTTTTCATATATTTGGAGTTGCTCCAGTCAGAACTGGACATTTGTTTTCAATATTTATTGTTATTATTTAGGAAAAAATGGTAGTCAACAGGTGGATGTGGTGAAGACAGCTTAAGTCTTTATCTGACTAAGCTGCAAAACTTGGACTCACACTAGGAGATCTCTTTTGACGAATTCTCCTAAGGGTGTGCCAATTTGGAGTGTTACATTTTTTCCTGGATGTTTGACTCAATATGATGTACCAAAGCAGCGGATTTCTCTTAATGATGACCATATCAATGAGTTTCCTACTCAATTATACATTTGAAGCTCTTTATCTTGCTCTCATGGGAACTGTGATGCACCATCAATCACCAAATAATGGACAATTTGTATCACCGTATCCTCTTGGAGCTCATTCTTTTTCTGTTTCCTTAAGTTTAGAGCATCCTCTTTAGTGGCAGGTAAACCTACTATAGCCCATTCGTTTGCTGCATCAGTTGGCTTCTTTTTGTTGATGATTATTAGACTCTGCTCCACAATTACTGCAACTACAATCTCTTCATCATTCTGTACTGGAGCTGCATATTGCATCCTTTTTCCTTAGAATAATTGTTTAACCTTCTGGACAGTGTGTTCACTCTTTAAATAACTGGAAAGTTATATTTCATGATTGTTCTTAGAATCTTAACTTCTCTCCTTTTCAGTTTCCCCAAGCTTGGAGCATCCTGTTTAGGAACAGGTTATCCATCTAGCATGACTCATCCAATTCCAATCTTTTCTTGTGCATACAAAGCCCCATTATCATTCACAGTCTCCCATCCTTCAGCTGCATTCATTTTTTTTTGTTATTATTTATGACCAAACTGGATCTTTCTTTTTCCATCTGGAAGAGTGGATCTATTATGATTAATTTGGATAAAATCTGTTGTGTAGTGGCTCTCTTAGGTTTGCAGCTTTTACATTTCACCTCTTCATGCTTCTCATTTTACAGATTCTTGCATACCTTGTCCAAAGCATGGAAGATGTGGGGGAGGTAGGCTGGAGTGTTTTCCTGGATTCATAAAGCAGGGGAGAACATGTAAAGAAAACAGAGAGCTTGATAAGAAAGCTCAAAAACTTGTATGTGGAATTTATTACTTAACAAGAAATATCTAATGAAGTTCTATAATTGCATGCAAAGCTTCATATATTATAAAATAGGTTTTATTATTTATATCATGTCTTGATGTGCAGGCAGACTGGCTCAAAGACCATGCTTGTGGATTATATGCTCAATCAATGTGTAATGGAGCTGGGATATTTTGGGTTGGGTTCCGCGACTGGATTCCTTGATTTTTATGAAGTTCTCATGAGATCATTATGTTCAGAAAGTGTTACCAGGATAACTGAGAGCTAGTTGATTATAAGGGAGTTTATGTTGTTTAGAAGCAGTCAATTGAAGGGTTTCATTGTTCATGCTAAATTTTTAACCTGTAATAACTGGATGCTCTCTTTGGCATTTCAGCTCCCTTGGGAGAACCTGAGACGAGAACTCAATCGGCGTGACCTAATGAAACAATTCAACTTGAAGGCTGATGAAATACCATTTCTGCAAGTGAAGGCAATGGAGATTATCTATGGCTTGTTTGAGATAAATACAACGCTTGATGGGTTTGTAACTTAAATTGAAGTAATTTTCAAGTACATTGGCTCATGGGAAATTGACTGCATTTGACTATTGATTGTAAAGAAACACAGGTCTCATGTTTCATATTTTGTGCAGTTTGGAGGAATTCAAGTGTCCTGATTGGCTGGCAGAAAAATATAAACCACTTGGTTGTCGTGCTCGAGAGTGGATCTCCAAAAATTATTTATTTTTATTTATAGTTTTTCCATTGGTATATTCTCCAAACTTGATGTATGCGCAGATTTTAAATTTTTAATCTTTCTAGTTCTTAGATATTTGTTGGAAGTTCTCTATTTATTGGAAGAATCATCTGTTCGACAATCTGCAGGCCTTGGTAGTTTTTAAATTTCTTTGGGGATTATATAAAAGAAAAAGAATGATGGCTAGAGCTGAGCATCTATATCAGCAGGTAATGATACTAATTTCCAATCCCATGCTTCAATTAATGTATTTATTACCATTGGTAGTTATTTTTCAGCATATAATGCATCATAACTGAGGTAAAATGGACCATAATATACTTTTTTTTTTCCTAGATGTACCTAGGTTTAGGGGACCCTAACCTGGAAAAATTGTTGATTAGATATCAAGTTCTAGATGGTGTGAACTAAACAAACTGGGAAAATACACTTATGACGAAGAGGAAGCTCATTTTCTTTGCCACAGCCTTCTGAAATTAGCTTTATTGCTACAGAGGGGAAAAGATGTGATGCCCCTGCCTAAATTTAAAAATTCTCAATTAAATATTATGCCCAACAATTGCAGCAGGTCTTAATGATTAATAAAATCAATTATAAATGCAAGTTGATACTAAGCAGCATTTAAGAGGACAACAACTTCACAATGAGTACTCATAATGAAGCAATTACTTTTACAAATGCAATTTCCTTCAAACAAAGAATAAATAATAATTAACTAAAAGTCAAGAGGCATCCAAAGGGTTATGACCATTGAAGAAAATGGGTATATAAGAAGGATAACTCAAGAAGAGGAGGGCAGGATATGTGAAGAAATATTATATATTTTTCCTTGTGAAGTATGAAAACCCTTCAAAAATTCAGGGATTTAAGGATGAAAACCCTTAATTTCTCTTGTCAAGTTAGTGGGCAGAAACCCCTAACTTGAGATAAAAATTTAGGAAACATTTCAAGACATTTATTATTTTCAAATTTGTAATAAAACTTCAAATCTGAAGTTTATAACTATCAAAATTATAAGTTTAAAGTTAAATTAATATTTATAATCCATTATGCAAGTATTATTATGAGTGTGGAATTTTTATTTAAGGCAAAGGTAAATAAATTTTAGAATGGGACATTACAACAGGTATCAAAGCAGCAGTCCTGCTCTAAGAGATCAATGGGCCTTAGAGATAGAAAAGGAAAAACTAGATACAACATTACAAGAAGCTAGCAACCAAATTAAAGGTAGAGGAAAGAATAAAATGGCCGATCGGAAGGTAGAACGACAGAATGAGTGGAAGGCTTATATGCAAATACAAGAACATGAAGAGCACACAAAAAATACTGAGGTGGGGGCGGTGGCGGGGGGATGAATCAGTATTTTGAACTTTAAAACTTAAAACCACATGAATTATAAATCAAAACAGTGAGAGCAAACATTAGACACCATGAACACCGATATCACATGGAAAACCCTTTCGGGTAAAAAGCCACGACAAAACAGTTGCTTTCATTAACTTCAAAGGGAACCAACTCACTGGAAGCACCAACTTCCTCAAAGCACCAACTTTGAACAGCTGAAGCACCAACTCCAGTGTGAGCACCAACCCATTGAGATTATTCACAACCCTGCAGCTCTAATCTCTTGATTTGAAATACATCCTTTCATATGCACAATCTCTTCAAACTGAGCATAAACATAATCTGAACACTACCTCTATAATGTCCTCAAATTAAAGTGACCTTAAATGAATGGCTGAAAAGCCGATTGCAAGGCTGGTAGTGGACTGAAAATAGCTTGATATGGTCTGAAGTCCATAGCTCCGAGACTCGCCGCGAGTCCCCCGGATGAGGCGAGTCCCGTGTTGAGCGGCCCTGGCCGTGTCCTGGGTGCGCGGACGCAGGCGCGGCCGCATCCAGGTTTGGACTCGCCGGGTGCGGCGAGTCCCGACTTTGGGACACAGCCACAGCAGCAGAGGCCAAAAAGGCCAAAAACAAATTAAAAGTCAACTTTTTTTTAATTTATTTTTTGATTTATATCTTCTATTTCGCCCTAAAAGGGCCCTCATTTCATTCATTTGGCAAAATAGGAGGAGAAGAGAGAGTTGTGAAGAAAAATAGGAGGAGAAGAGAGGGCAACCAGCAAGTTGTTGAAGACAAAACCAGGGGCATATATCATTTGGGGAGCTTCATACCAGCAAGGAGGTGCATTGAGAGCTCATTACCGGTGATTGGGAGGAGTTTGTATTGCATTCCAAGCTAAATCTAAGAGGTAAGTTCGATTTTAATTGATTTTTTTGTGTTTTTTTAACAAATAATTCATTGTAATTTGTAAAATCACTATTCTTTTGAGTTTGCATATTTTTTTTACAAACCCTACTTGCAACTTAAATAATTTTAGAAACCCTACTTTTGCAGCCACATTCATTTGCAAATCATACCATATTATTATTTTCACAATGTCTCATACCCCAGTCAGAAAAGACCTTGCTTGGAAACATGCTGAAATCTTTCCCGGAATGAAAAAAGGAGACGCCAAATGTTTCTACTGCAAAACAATATATCATGGAGGCAAAATCGAATAAAATATCATCTTGCAGGCATAGATGATGCGTGAGCACCTCCTGAGGTGTTCGTGAAGTGAAAAAGAAACAGAAGCAGGAGTTGCTGAGTGTTGGAGTTGGACAGGGACTTGGTGCTGTTGGAGATGCTTCTTCCATGCCTCCATACCGTCCTAGTGCTAGTGCTTGTGGTAGTGCTTCTGTTTCTGCATCAGCAATGCCTATGCGTACTCCTAGTGCTGGTGGCGCTGCTACTGCTAGTGGTAGTGGCAGTGTTAGCATTGGCCCTAGAGTTCGTAAATCTAGGGTGGACTCATATTTTGTACCACGCACTACCCCTGGTTCCCAACCGTCGCTTGAGAGCATGGGTTGGAACAAGGACGCACATGATGCAACAAAAAAGGCAATTGCAAACTTTTGGTACTACTGCACCATTCCCTTCCATGTAGCCAGGTAATTCTTTTTCGTTTAATTGTTTTAAAATTTATATTTAAATTTTAGAATCTAGATGTATCTCATTATCTCATTATCGAATTCAAATTTTACAATACTTATGTAACTTATCAATTTATTTATGACATGTTATAGGTCACCTTTCTGGCAAAACATGGTTGATGCGATAACCATATGTGGGGCGGGGTTCAAAGCCCCTAGTGAAGATGAATTAAAGGGCCCACTTTTGACTCAAAAGGTGGCAGATGTGAAAGCACAATTAGAGGAGCAGCGCAAGCAGTGGAGCATGATTGGTTGCACCATCATGACTAATGGTTGGACTGATAGGAGAAATAGGACGCTGCTTAATTTCCTAGTTTCCTCCGGAGGTAATTGTACTTCCTTCAATGCATTGGAATTTGAATTTTATTTAGTGAATCACATAATTTAATATGGCTGATTTATGTTTTTTAATTTATTGAATAATTGGTTTTGCTTATTTTTTCAGGTGACACCGTCTTCATTAAGTCCATTGATGCTTCTGCCAAATCAAAAATGCCACATACCTGTGTGAGGCTATAGAGGAGGTGATAGCTGATGTGGGGGAAGAGAATGTAGTGCAAGTGGTGACAGACAATGCAACAAATTATGTTGTTGTTGGTAGATTATTGATGGAGAGGCACCCTACTATATTTTGGACTCCATGTGCCGCCCATTGCATTGACCTCATGTTGGAGGATCTTGGGAAGCTCCCATGGATCAAAACATGTGTGGAAGCAGCAAAAAACATATGCAAATTTGTATACAACCACACATGGGTGCTTAACCTTATGAGGCAATACACGGGGTTGAGGGAGTTTGTCGTCCTGGCATCACCAGGTTTGCAACAAATTTTATCCGCGATGCAATCCTTGATTCGGTCAAGGGCAGCTTTGAGGCGCATGTTTACTAGTGAGGAGTGGTCTTCCTCATCCTTTTCTACAAGCACTGCAGGGATTGCTGTGGCTGATTGCATTTTTGATGAGCAAGGGTTTTGGACACCAATGGACGAGATTGTGAAGGTAAAATTTAATTATTTATTATGTTCTAATTTTTAATCATATCTTACTTTTATTTGTTTATTTTCATTCACACTTATTTGTAAAACATGTTTGCACTTTGCAGTTTATTGAGCCCTTGCTAGTTCTCCTACGAGTTGCAGATGGGGAGAAGCCCGCAATGGGCTACATATATGAGGGCATGGATAGGGCCAAAGAGGCCATTAGATCAGTCTAGGGTGGAGTTGAGGAGAAGTATCGTCCCATTTGGGATATCATTGATATGAGATGGCAAAACCAACTTCATAGGCCCATCCATGCAGCCGCATGTTTCTTGAATCCGGCCTTGCAATTCCACCGTGATCTCCGTGCAGATAGAGAAATTCTTAGTGGGCTCTACACGACAATAGAGCGGATGTTGCCCGCTGTTACTACACAAGTGGTGCAAGAGATAGATGCCTTCACTAAGGCACAAGGAGCCTTCTTTGCACGTCAAATGTGCAAAGATAATAGGACAACATTACTACCAGGTAAAAATATATTTAAGGGCATAATTTTCATCTCTTTATATTATAATTTATTATTAAATGTTGAACTTGAACTTGAAACTTGAAATGAGATTGATTTTGTTTCTTTTTCTCATCTCAGATAGTTGGTGGAATATGTTTGGTTCTGATACACCGAACCTGCAAAATATTGCCATTCGTATATTGAGCCAGCCATGCAGTTCATCTGGTTGTGAGCGCAATTGGAGTATGTTTGAGCACATACACTCCAAGAAGCGCAATAGATTGATAGTGGAGAGGATGAACGACTTGGTATATGTTCATTACAATCTTCGGCTCAGATACAGGAAGCTTTTTGACCATGACAAAACCCCGATCAATCTAGAGGAGGTTGATCCACAGTCTGAGTGGACCACTGAGGCTACAGATGCAGTCTTTAGTGACGAGGACCTTGATTGGGTGGACCAGGCAGAGAGAGAGGCCGAGGTTGTAGCCATGGCTGAGGAGGAGGCTAGAGCACGAGGAGGCATAGATGCTGTTGGTGAGAGTGGCATGGAGAGTCAGACACAGGCAGAGACTATGGCTGCAGCTGCAACATCATCCAGGCCCTTTAGACGCCTTCGTAGGAAGGATGCTGGCTCCACTATGCCATAGGGCATAGAGTCATAGAACATTTTGATTTGATGTCATATTTCATATTTCATATTTGTATGGAACATTTGATGTCATGGATTTCATATTCCATGAGTTTTGTATACATTTGACTAATTTTATATATCTAAGTATGTTATTTCCTTCAGTAGCGCAACTACAATTTGTGTACTTTATACTTATGTAATTGTTGTATACTTGTGCATGTGATCAAATTTGCTTTTATTTGTGTTGTATTCAATAAAGGGTGCTTGAAACAAGTTTTAAATCCTTAAAAATATCTAAATTTCTAGGGTTTTTCAACTTTTTTTCATTTTGCCGCGTCCGTGTCCGGAGTCGCCGAGTCCCGCGCCGAGTCGCCCTCGCTGAGTCTGAGCCGCATCCGCGTCTTGTTACTATGGTTTGAACAGCAAGAGAAACTACACAGAATGATCACCAACACATGCTCAACATACTCACATGCATATAGGCATTAAAATGTCATTACATATGCTCAGGGCTTCTCCAAATAACGCTGATAGAAAAGAATAACAGACTTCTCAAAAATACCTTATGCAGTTTGTCTCTAAACTCTTTCAGGCATCCACAAGACTCACCTTCAGCACATCTCAATGTGAATTCAACTCAGAAACTATGCAAGAGCAACACCAAAAATGTACACGGCAGAGAGTTTGTTTGTGAACATGATGACTTTTACACGTTAACCTAAAGAGTAAGAACACAGAAAATAAGTGTCACTCAACCCTTCTTTTTAATTGACTTCATTAAGCAACATGACTTATATCTCAAACAGCCTTCATTGCATGCTCATCACAATGAAATGCAGACCTTAAAGAAGTCGGCATACTCTGTATGCTTATCACTACATGAGTGAAAGAGGAGTCATTTTATGCTGCATGCATACTTTTTGAACTGGTAAGATGCATATCAAATACACAGACTGCACACCCATATACTCTGCCTCTTGGATTTTTTAAACATATACAGTTCGCACTAAGCCAAAATGGTAGCAATGGAATTTGCAAAGGACCACGACCTGAATTTGTGTCACTCAAAACACACGTCCAAAAGGAATGCAAAGATGAATATGGCAGAGGCAATATCTTAAACCATTAACACCATATGTGAGGTACTAAGAATGAAATCCACTCTGATAAAGAACAGCACAAAAATCTTCATTCAACACTGCCACAACTTTCAAACAAGGACCATGTCTTCCTCAGTCTTCAACCAAAATTAACTCCTCACAGAGTCATTCACAACTTCATTTTCAGATTACGCATCTCTCCAAAACTCACACGGCTTTTACCAAAATTCAACAAAGGAGTGGCACGGTAATACATTTACTTTGCACAAACTCATCATGCTATCCTGCCAAGAGTGTCAGCGATAATATTTGAATTTTCTCGACTTGAGATCTTATGCCGCCCCCACACACCAAATAACCCACGCCATTCTTAGACCTCTATGTAACAAAAACCCGTCTTTGGCAGATCGTTCAAAATGCACACATATCCTATAGTCCGTGCTAGGAAGAATAATGGTGATGGCTTTATGATACCCACAACTTCACACAAACCGACTCAGAATGAATGACTGTTCAGACGCACGACATCACCCTTGAACACAACCCGTGCATAAGAGAATGATAGCAAAAATGGCATTAAAAATTAATCACGTCTTTCTTTCTAAATGCAATCGAATGAGAATGAATGTAAAAGCCGTTTTTCAATGATCAATACAGCAGAGGAAAAATACTGGCAATTATGACCAATATTCATGACTTCGCACGATGCCAAGAATAAAAGTCCGTTGAATTTTCAAAGCCACGAAGGCCTATTGCTGATGAAGGAGTTATCGATCATGAAGGAATCGTCGGCCAAAAAACAGGGCGCCCTATACACGATCTTTGTTAGGTATAATTTGCTATTAAAAATTGTAACCATTGCCAAAGATAGAGTCGCCCATATTGAACTCGATATGGAGCAATAAGCCTCCCTTATAAAAAGAAAATTTGAAGCCATCATGAAGCCGTCGACAGCATGCAAACATAAGTCACATTAGAACACATCCATGTAGGCATCAATACACATCCACGTAGGCATTAACTTCAACGTATCCACTTTGTATAGCAAACATCCATTCTCAAAGGAACAAATATAGAATGATATGCGATACCATTTAGATGCTGAATTAAGGTGCTTACCTATCTATCAACCCCTCTCAAACACACAAGCCTTTGACATCAATGACAAAATAATCAACAATCTCCCCCTTTGTCATTGATGGCAACACCTCCTAAAACCAAAACCAATACTGCTCTTGGAAACACCTCCTAAAGCTTGTACTGCTCTGAAACCAAAACTGCTCCCCTTGACTCACTACTCCCCCTTTGACATCAACGACAAATTGAACAACCTGCATAATTGAAACGACCTGCAGAACTGAACCGAGTTTGATAAAATATGACAATGAAAGCTCCCCTTGAGTGTAAATTCCTTCTCAAAGATGGAGTGAAATCACTCCCAACTTCTTTCTCCAAACCTTCTTATTAACTTCTTTTTCAGCCACTTGTTGCTCTTCCTTTTTACTTTGCTTGAAAGATTCTGCAAAATTGCTTCTACATGTCTTTGCAGTATGACCAAAGTTATTGCATTTGTAACATATAATGTTGTAATTCATCAAAGGAGCAAATGAGTTCCTATTCAAGTATCCTTGATTTCTATTCACATATCTGAAATTATTTCTAGCATGAACTCTACAATTTGCTACCTTGTGACCAAAACGATTGCATGAAAAACAATACCCATAAAAGAAAGAATTGTTAAACTTGGTCATGTGAGGTTGCCTTGAAATAGGAGGTCTTTTGAAAGTGCTATTTCTGTTTTTTGGTTGCGAACCTTTTGTGCTATCAAAGCTGCTCTTTTGCTTTTCTTCGTTTGTAGGCTTGGAGCTTTGACCTTCTTCAAGTCCAACTCCACCTTTATTAGCAGAAAATTTCTGTGTGCTAATGATCTTGTCCAATGACATCGAACTTTTCTGATTTATCTTCTCATGATTTAGCTGCAACAATGATTTGTCTAATTTCTTGAGAGAAACTATTTCAACTTCAAGTTTCTCTTCATTCTCTTCTTTAATCCTTATTTGATTTTTGATTTCTTTCTCAATCCTCTTTGCCTCTTCGATCTGAACCTTCAAGTCAATAATCAGTTTTTCAGCTTCTTCAAGTGCCTGAGATACCCTAACCTTTGATTCATTGTCCACTTGTAGCTACAACTTCAAGTTCTGATTTTTCTTACTAAGTCTTTTGATTTCACTTAGGGCACTTATAAGTTTTGCTTCAAGATCTACTTCTTCTTCTTCATCATATTGCTCATCTTCTATATCTCCATCTTAAATCTTAGACATATTTACCTCTTCAGCCATAAATAAGATTTCTTCTATTGAAGACACTTCATCACTATCTTCTGTGGAGCTATTATGATCATTTGAATAAAAACTTTTTGTGGATTTCTTAAATTTCTTTTTCTTACCTTGATACCCCTTTTTGAGATGTTTTGATTTCTTTTCACAATCGCTGTCCTCATTCTTCTCATAAGGACATTTGGATGCAAAGTGTCCCATTTTTCCGTAGTTGAAGCATTTGAAAGGCAACTTGCCTTTGTATATTCTTGAACCTTTCTTCAATTTCTTTATGAAGTGCACCTCATCAGTATCTGAATCTTCATTTGAACTATTACGGGTTGTAAGCTCCTTGTCTTTTCCCTTTCTTGAGACTTTAAAGGCTGCCTCCTTTTTGGTTGATTGATCAGGAATTGTACTCATCTCATAGGCTGTAAGAATACCATGTAACTCATGTACTGCCAATTTGTCAAGATCCTTCATCTCCTCAATAGCTGAAACCTTTGCATCAAAAAACAAAGGAAGAGATCTTAAAATCTTCTGAACAACTGTAGAATCCTCAACCTTCTCTCCTAGACCTTTGATTGTGTTGACAACTTCATCTACTCGTAGAAAATAAGCAACAATGTTTTCTTCTTCCTGCATCTTGAGACTCTCAAAATGCCTTCAATGTGTTTGAAGCTTTGCCTTCTTAACTTTATTATCTCCTTCATATGTTTTTTGAAGTTTGTACCAAATCTCATGAGTCATATCACAATGCATAACCTTCACAAATTCAGTTTCTACCAAACCACATAAGATAGCATTCATAGCTTTTGCATTATTTTCAAAAGCTCTCTTTCCATCTGCATTTGATGGAGGAGTTGATGGAATTGTATAACTAGTTACCACATTTCGCCAAACATTAGAACCTTGACATCAAATAAGTGCACATTTGAATGCTCCAGAAAGCATAGTTAGAACCATCGAATAAGGGAGCTTTGTTTCTAGGAAGACCTTTATGAGAACCCATGGGTGCTATCAAGATCAACCTCCAAGCGATTAAGCTCTCAAAACAAAGGAACCCCGCTCTGATACCAATTAAAGAGCACACAAAAAACATTGAGAGGGGGTGGGGGTGAATCAGTATTTTAAACTTTAAAACTTAAAACCACATGAATCAGAAATCAAAATAGTGAGAGCAAACTTTAGACACCATGAATACCGATATCTGCTAAGAGCAGATAATTAACTTAAATCTGCTCTTATTGCCTTTTGTTGTCTTTAAATCTGCTGATGTATTTCTGAATATCCTTCTAAAGATGATTCGATGCCCTTTGCAAATGGTTTGACTTCCCTTCTATATTGCCATGTCCAAGTGAAATGGTGCATCTCTTAGAAAGGAGGCAACTCTTTGAATGGATGTGTCTTTAGTTAACAAATTTGTCTTAGCATCCATCACTGCCTTTTGTGATTAAATCCCATCACTGCCTTCTTTAATAATTGTTTCTTCTAATATAATGATAATTGCTGCCTATACTGCCCATAATTTTTCTTTTATCATAATTGTGGCATTTAGAATTTGCTACCTTCCTAATAATCGCTGCATACCTTTTTGTCTTTTTTTCACAGCTTTTGGGAATAAGACAAACTTGGAATAAGACAAATTGAAATTCTTTGTCTGAAATAACTCGTCTTATTATATTAATTGCTGACTTGGAGGATTTTAATTGCTGTAAATTCTGGAAGGTATTTGCTGCAGGTATTAAGTCTTAATTATTTAATTTTGTGTGAGAGCCATGTGTTCATGTTGGGGTAAATTCCATTAAGGCAATTCTATGATTACACAGCATATCATCTGTTTTCGTGATAATCACAATCATGTTCATAGATCTCATAAGTACTATACCCAGAACTTTATAAACAAAACTAATTTCTTTGCTTAGATATGTTCCCAGTAGACATCATCATAAGAACTGTTTATTGATTGCATACATAAATTGAACTTCCCATACAATCAGTCCCATAATTAATCACTCAGTTATTTCAAGCTGTTATACATATATAATAGTGTAATGGAAACATGCTATTGGTTCATCCATACAAGTATCACTGCCAACGCCCTAGCATGATGTAGAGTGTGCACTTAGAAATAGAATGGTGTGAGAACAATATATACAACCATTATCAATCAATCTATATCTGCCAGAAAGAGAGTTAAATAACTCAAGGTCTATGTGCCAGCATGTAGGCTTGAGCCTTGGGTTTCATCACAAGGAGAGAGAGCATCATGGAGGTTCTTTTACTCCAGAAAAAGAGCCACAAACTTCCTTGCACACTCTCTGAATATTGGAGATGGCTCTCCCCTTCACAAAGGGTTTCAGCAAGGTGAACTATTAGTGAGAGAGGTAGATGACAAGTAATGTAATGCTCAAAGCCTCAAACAACAATCAAGAACTTAATTTAAGAAAAATCAATAGTCAATCAAACATATCTAAAGTATGTGGGGGCAGCCAGGAAATGTCTGACATATATTTAGAAAACTGAAACATCCTCAAAACTAGGTTACCAAACCATGGAACAGCTTGGGAACATCTGGTTTTTCTTGGTGTGGCCAGGGATGTTTCAAATGTTCCTCAACCATCTCGGAGACAGCCAGATGCCCCCATGGACAGTTACTAAGAAAACAGAAAAAATAAAATATGTACAAAAGGGTATTTTGTATCATACCCTAATTATTTCTGTTGAGTAAATGACACTCTCAGTTTCAAGCTCCACGTGAAATTGAACTTGCAGTAGTTAAACTCTATTCAAATAGCAGCAGTCGTGAAAAGAGGAAAGAAGATAAAGAATCTAGATCAGCTTTTGGAATTATCTGCCATCAGCATTTGGCATCACTAATTTGACATTTTGTAGCCTTTGGGTCTTTTGTTGTATATTTGTAGTGAAAACAATGAAATTCTTATTGCTGCTATACTTGAATTAATGGGTATGTAATCTTGATGCATCTTGTCTAAACTTGAATTTTTTTTTTTTTGTACAACTATACTTTTTTTAAGTGTTATTATAATTTCATATTGTAACAGTGGAAATAGGGTGCCCCACCTTTTAGGAGATGGAGCACATGGATATGGTCCTATTTCCCTCTTGTTTCATTCAAGGAAACCTTAGAGATCTCAATCTGAAGGTAGAAAGGGGGAAAAAGATCTTGCAATAAGGTATCCTAGGGTGTGATTAAGGACTAAAAGAGGGTTCACCACCAAGCTAGGGCTTGGAAAAACAAGTAACATGCAAAACCTAATGATAAAGCCTAATACTTTGTAAACTCAAATGAACGGCCTAGAAATGAATATAAATCAGAACAGTAAATTGGAAAAGTATAGAGGTGCACCTAGAAACCTGTAAAAGCTTGAAACGAGCTTTGAAATGATGACAATGCTGAATCTAATGCACACTGGGACTCATACGCTAGGCTGGGCGTATCAGTCCTAGACTAGGGTGTTTGGGTGGAAATAGGAATCTGGAATTGCTGAATCAGGATCTACAAAAAATACCCAAAAATAGGTATACTGAGACTCATACGCCACAAGTGGTGTATCAGTCCCGTTTTGTCGCGAAGTGTCCCAAGAGCAGAATTTTGAAGCGAAAGTTTGTGAGCCTCTGAAGATGGATCAGATAAGCTTTTTCCCATTGGTTTCATGCAGATAGGTTGGATATCTTGCTTTAGATTTGAGTTTCCGTGAGCCTTGACAACTTTACATGACAACTTTTGCAACTTTTACAACTTCGCAATCTTGATACTTTTGAAGGCTTCAAATTCACTTTTTCTTTAACATATAAACCTGCAATCACATAAAGAGAGAGAAAAAGTGTTGTTTTGTTAGGGAATAGGGGTTTGCCTTGGTCAAACCCCGTCTAGGTAATTAAACCAAATGATGAAATAATGAAGTAAGGACATGAAACATGAAACATGAAACATGAAATGATGATACCTTGGATGATTTCTTGGAATACAAATCTGCAAACTAACATGAAGTGACCATGGAAAATGTAGATCTTGATCTAAAATTGGATGTGGAACAATGCTTGCAAATGGATCTTCAATGCTACATCAACAACATTAATTCAACAACATGCTTGATGCACTGTCTTTGACATGATGATGGATCTTGAATTGCTGCAACAAATGATGAAGAAATCTGCCTTTGAATGCTTTAAAGATGCTCTTGAATGTCCTTGAATACTCTTGTTAAGTCTTGTAATCACAAACTTGCTATTAGGAATGCTCTTTTGAAATTCTTAGGTCACTTGATTGCTTGCTAGGTGAAAAATGAGTGAAATAACCTTGTATTTATACTTGTTTATGCCAAATTTCCTGAAGTTACAACACTACAAGCCGACATCAAATCTAGGAGAATAAAATCCTGCCAAGAATTTGAATTTAATTTAGGTTTAAGCCACACGGGACTCATATGCCAAAAGTGGCGTATGAGTCCCATTAGGCTAAGCTTTAGGACACATTTTTCAAGAAAGGCTTAGATTGATGTGAAATCAGGATTGGGGCCTTGAAACTTAGGTGGCACTCATATGCCCAAGGTGGTGTATGAGTCCCAGATCACTAAATCTGGGCCATACAATCCAAAAACACATGAGTTATGATTGGATGTTGGTAAATGTCGGGATTATCCTCGGAAAGATGCATGAATTAAGGCTTGTGGATGCAAAATTAGGCCAATTAAGGCATAAAGAAGGCCAATTTATTAGTAAAACCCTAGATTAGTGTGAAAGTGTAAAAGTACACTTTACAACACTTTAAATAAGGCACAATTAGGTCCACTTAGTTTATAAGGGCCCAAGACCTAATGTGAATGTGTTAAACACATTACAACATTAAATCAAGGCAATATTAAGCTTAATTTAACAAGGAGGGCCCAAACAACTGCGAAAATGTAGAGGGATACATTTTCCGTCATTACACTTATATTTTGAATTTAATTATTTCAAATTCTTCCTATTTGTGTTTAAAATTTAATGTATTGCTGTCTCCTTTTGTTCCCCCAAAATGGCATCTTGTCATTGCTGTGCATGTCCCTGCATTTTGTGCTGTCCTCTTAATGGAAACTCTGCATAACATAGTTTTCATCTACTATGTTTGAAATCTTTTCTATGAGTGTCCCCATGCATTAACACCTTTGATGTGAAGTGATTATAGGTTATTGATGTGGTCTTAGGGATTCAATGGATGCACTACATTGGAACTTGTTGAGCTCATCCCTGAGAATTTTTAATTTTCTTAATATAAAGGAAAATAGTATACCATTAGGAAAGGCTGTTAAAATGCACAAGGACAACAAATCTAAAACACATAACAAAAGCGCTGGACGAGTGGCATTAACACCCATCTCTGCTCTAAGAAATTGGCTATCTCCTCTTAGTAAATGAACCAAGGGCCTTCACATTATTGAAAAAGCATGTGGTGGTTTTTACAATATTTGCCTAATGAACTTTCCCCAACTTGTACGTCAATTGCTTTTACAAGTACAATGCTGGAAGCAGGTGTTGTTGCCCTTATTTAGAACTCATATCAAACAATTGCAGTCTTAGATTGAAAAGGGATTCTTCTGCCTCTTTATTGATCATAAAATCCTAAGAAAAAAATAGGGAAAAATGCCCATCTAGAAAGCAATCAGTTACCACATGGTAATCATGTTTTGTACTTGTAATCTGCTATGGTTTTGTCTTATTAAATGGTTGGTTTACCACATGGTAATCATGTTTTGCACTTGTAATCTGCTATGGTTTTGTCTTATTAAATGGTTGATTGAATAGTGTACATGACACACCACCCTGCTGACACCACTTTGTGCACATGGATATTGGTCAGGGGAAAGGGAGCTCTGACAGATTGTCATATCTAGCTGTACCATAGCAATGTTTACTACTTAAAAATGAACAAAAAAAAAGTTTCTATTTGTTTTGGATTATTTGCGATTACTTGTTTGTTCATATGTTTGAATGATTTCTATTGAAAGTTATTGGCTTAACATCCCATGCCCAAGGTTGCTGATATAATGGATAAACTTAACTGAGACAGATTTTTTAGAATTTGCCACTGTTCAAAATACTACCAAATTTTATTCCAATTAGAAGATCACGAAAAGATAACTTTTAGACAAATCAAATCATTACAAATTAATGGTTAGTTTATTTGATCTTTGTAACATTGATTAAGAGTTCTTTTGGCTTAGTCATCTTTGTGGTCTGTGGAAAAATTATGTCTACCACTTTCTAACATTTGTTGTTGACTGATTGCATAGGCACCTTTGTAAATTTGTATCAGTTACTTATGTAATATTAGATTGTAGAAAATTTGTTAAATATCTTAGGTTACTTTACAGTAGTATATTTTTAATCATAGGTTTTGATGTTTTTCTTGGACTGAATAAAATGATTTTACTTTTTCTTTTTTTAAAGTTGAATAACCCTCTGTCTTTATAAAAGTTTCACCCTCTTTGTCTTTATAAAAGTTTCAAGCTTATTTACAAATAAATTATAGAGTAGCATTCCATTGATTTCTTTTATGATTTGTAACCTTTAAAATCTTTTTTGATTTTGTAGTAGAATGTCTTACTAGTTATGTTGGTGTGATTCCTTCATTTTGGGCCAAGCTATTGTGTCCCTAAATATAGAAACATTAACAGTTAGTCTTTGGAGTTGAAATGACTTGTTGTCCATGTATACATCTTTTATTATAGTGATTCTAGACTAGGGATGTACTTAGAAATGGTCCTTGAATTTGATATACTTCATTTAGCCAGCTCAGGATGAATATAGCTTGAGTCAGGTTTTGGTCATCTATGGAGTTTATCATTTTTTTTTTCATACAAAACTATAGTCGGATGTCTTTTTATCTGACAAGGCTGATAATATATATAGGTTTGTGAGGCACTTGAAGAGAAAGCATTCATGGAGAAGTCAAAGGGTGGTGCAGGAGAGCCTTGGGTAGTTGCTTCTCGACTCCGGGATCATCTGCTTTTACCAAGGGAGAGGAAGAACACTTCTCTTTGGAAGCAGGCACCATCATGTCACCAATCTGTCAATTATGTGAATCGATAGGGATCTATAAAATCCTATCATATGGAAAAATATTGCTAATGGAAAGACATGGAAATGCTGATTTCCTTTGCAACTCTCCTTGACAAATTTCTGCAGCTGATAAACAATTTAGCATGAGCTATGATGATTGGTATGTTCATGATTTGGGTGATCTTGAAGAAGATTCTTCACATGTTTTGAATAATTCGTTAGTTGTTTCCATGGTTTATACTAGAAACAGGTTAATATCTAGTAATATTATACACATGGATTGAAGCATTTTTGAGCGAAAGCATTGATTACCCTATGTCCTGTCTGTTTATTTTTCAGATGTTCACCATTGTAATACATACCCACTTCCAATATTTTTTTGTTACTGCCAACACTAGAGCTATACTTAAAAGAGGATAGTCTACATTCAAGTATAAGATGTAGCAGACAAGCCAGATGGGGATTATCTAAGAGGGTATGATGCCATAGTGACATCATATGAACAACCTAGTTATAACCCCATGAAAAACAATGCGAATCTAGTAATAGAAAATTAATATTTCCAATCACTGGGACAATTTGATGTTAAAATTTATCATAAATGATCATTATCTTCTGACTGGGCAACAAGGTGGTCATGTCTGCTTCATTATTGCATGCAATGTTTTTAAATTCTGCCATTTTCACCTCATTGGAGGACCATTAATGCTTCTAGTAAGCAGCAAGAGGAGTATCAATTGAAGAGAGAATCTGCCTTTTGTAACAGTGCAAGAAATCGGTAAGATGGTGGGTTATTGCAGCAAGCTATGGAGGATTTGTTTACTGTTGTTTGACCTGTAAGTTGATCTTTGATGTCAGCATATTGAGCTTGATATTGGCAAGTGATGAATTTCTACTGTAGCTGACTGACTGATTGAATAAGTACTCTTTGACCATAACTAGATGTTGTTAATTAGTTAGTGATTTGATAACTGAAATGAATATGGAAAAATCTGTTGCCTTATTATACATGGTGCTGTACTTTCTATGGATTAAAATTCTTACACCATGCAGGCCATTTTAAACAACTAGGCTGAGTAACACACGTAGGCTTCATATACAAGGTACATGGTAGTCAAACAAGATGAACATAACCCAAAGGTATACTACAAGAATCAATATCTTGATGGGACCCCTATTAGATGTGTTTTTGAAATATCCCCCTTAGTTTTTTACGAATTTTTAGCACATAAAACTTCACCCATTAGCGTTAGCCCACGAAAGATATCCAACTGAAACCAACCCTTCATGTTCTGATCACCCAGATCCCGAAGTGGACAAGGTGAGAGTATATAGTGTAAGGGGATTTGATAACAATATGAAAGCAACCCTTCATGTTTTGATCACTCAGATCCCGAAGTGGGCAAGGTGAGACCATACAGTGTAAGGGGATCTGATATCAATAAACTGAAAATGCTGGAAGTACAGTGCTATTGGTGGCAAGCCAACCAATAGAGGAAATGTAAATGCTTAGGTGGCAAGCCAGCCTCTTCCACTTTCAGCGGGCTACAATAAGGTAAATGAAAGTAAAATGCTTAGGCGGCTGTAATGTCCCCTTTTCGAACATGACTTCTTTTGATTGACCGTTGGCCTATTCTGGAGACCCGTAGGCTTCTCGGTGGTAAAATTAGGGTTTCTTGGTTGGTGGTTTCTTGTGCTCACAGATTGGTGATTGAACTGCGGATTCCTTCTGGGTTTTTCGTGAGCTTTTCGGTGATGTGTTCTTCTTGGCATTCTGAGCACTTTCACGAATTCACTATTTTTAGTAAATTCTATTTCTGGCAGTGGTCCTGTTGGCTACGGCACGGTTGGCTCTCATCTTCAGACATTTCAGTTGGTTTGATCCATATTGACCTTGGGAAGCATTTTTGGTGAGATTTGTCCAGTTGATTTAAAATATTATATTTTAAAGTTATATTTTAATATTGTGACCCCTTGGTCTAGTGAAAACAACTTAAGTTGTTCTTAAAAAGGGGACTTTGAGGGGTGGCGCCTCATGAAGGTATTTTTATATTTCCTTAAGGTTCAAAATCAATTGCTTGAAAAGGGACGCCCATCTTTGGTGAAAGATTATTTTAAATTAAAAGTCAAAATTGCATCAAGACAAAAGGGACGCCATCTTTGGAGGGAAAGGTGAAAATTCAAATTTGAAAGTTAGGGTTTCTAGAAGCTTCTGGAAAGTCATCACAAGTTTATAAAAGGAGGTCTTGGTCTTCATTTTCATCATCTGATATCTTGAGTAAAGTTATGCTGCCAAAATGGTGAGAGGATTGCTTCGAGAAATGAATGCCTCCTAGCTTGGCTCAACTTCGTGCTTGTGAGATAGCACCTAGTGGAGAGGTTTGATTGTTTTTGAGTGATTTTGTAGTGAGTTTGCTTTCAGCTGTTGTTTATGCATTGTAATCCTTTTATTTGCAAAATAATAAAAAAAAATGGAGTTGCTGGTTTGTGTTGCAGATTTGGTTTTTAGCTCATAAGTCATTGTGTGAATTTCTTTTGGTTCTGGGTAGTTTACCCATGCAATTGCTAGGTAAGGGCGCCCCTTCGAGAGAAGATTTAGAATTTTTACTGAAGTCTACAATTTACTAAGGCAAAATCGCCCCTCCTTGCAGCCGTACCATCTTTAGTGTCATTGGAATTCGTGCAAGAAATAAATATCTGCATTTAGGTTCTGTTTTGTGTTTTCAGCTTGGGCGCCTTCATCATAGGAATGATTTGCACCAGATTTCATGTAATTTGGGTGAGGGGTGAGTGAGTTGTGTGCATTTCTTTGAGTTACTGTACTGCTGGTTATCATTTTCAGTCTTGGTTCTGTCATAACAGCTTGCATAGAATTTATCATTTGAGTTAGGTCTTGAAAAGAGAGACATTCAGAGCATTAAGGAAAGCATTGTACTTTGTTGCAGCATTGAGAACACTCTTATCTTGAACTTAACAGATAAATTTCTGATAATGTAAGCTGAACAGTAGTACTGTTAGCATCTTTCTTATTCTTGCTAATCTCATATTTGTAACTGCCCACTGAATAAGTGGAAGAGGCTGGCTTGCCGCCTGTTTACTTAATTTGCATTGTAATTTCATAAGTCTCCGCCATATGGTCGCCTCATCTCCATCATAGATTTAGTAGCACATACTTGGTGTTGAGTTATTTTTTAGTATTGCAATAGATAGGGATCCTCTGACCATATGCCCGTCGTTCGCCGACGCATTTCTTGGTTAGAGTTCTTGTTTCAGCATTTCCTTTAAGATCCTCTGACCAATGCTCACACCTTGCCCACATCGGGATCCTGGTGTACATTCTGGTTAGAGTTGCTTTCAGCATCGTTTTGGTTTATGAGCTAACCTTAACGGGTGCTTGTTAATTGTAACTTGCAATTGAAAATCGAAAAAATTTGGCTCGGTATATTTCAGCGGCAAGCCAGCCTCTTCCACTTTTCAGCGGGTAACAAAGTAAAAGCAACTAGGCGGCAAACTGGCCTCTTCCACTTTTTAGTGGGAAAGAAGAACACAAATACTGAAATGAAAGAGCTGATCAGTACTATTGAAACAACGTTACAATATTGAGTCTATTACAATGCATCATGAAATAACTTAGCAATATAAAGTCCCTAGTGTTAGATAATCATCTCCATGATAAATACAAAGATAATCATCATGATATAAAGACAAAATACTGAAAAAATACCAGGTCTGTTATGAAGGAGCAGCAATCTGATTTTCTGATCAGCAAGCCAGAATCCCACTCAAATACTCGTAACTCTCTCCACACTCCTTCGAATGACCCCAAATTGAAAGCAAATGAAGCCTATGGGCTAGGCGTCCAAGTTCATGCAGCCAAACACCACCAAATAACCCCATAAACTCCAACACACTTCCCAAAGCACCCAAAGAAGATAGTACGACCCTCTAGGAAGGGCGACCTTATGCCATAAATCACACACATGAGCTAAAATCACCAAAATGGGAGCAAAGGGGTGCCTAGTAGCAAGGCTTCCAATGAATCAGTACCCACAAAAATCGCCTAACTCCTCAGAATGATATGATCAGGAACGTGGGTCAGCTAGGTCTATAGAAGCACTCCAATAAGAACACGAAACAGCAAAGGAAACACACCAAAAATGCTCTAGAAGACATCAAAGCCACACCAAATAGAAAACTGGAATGAAGCCATCAGCAATGAAGCTTAGTTGCACCCTTAGAATGAAGGAGCACCAACAATCCAGCTAGGAGTTATCTCGCAAGCTCAAAACTAAATAAGGCTAGGAGTTATTCCAACCCCGAAGCAAGAGTTTGAATAAAATTCGGCAACACTTGGTTATGATATGAGTAATGGATACCAAATGAAGAGGCAAGGCGTTGTATTTATAGATTCCCAAACCTAGAAGTTCAAATTGAGAGCTCAAATAGGAATATATAGAGAATGAGGTAAGAATTAAGGCAACCAATTTCAAATTCACTTTTCCCTTCAAGAAGTACGCCCCTTTCAAAGCTCTCCATATTTTAAAATATTTACTTTACCTTATACCTCCCAAGCTAGGCGTACACCTTTGGAGGCTTAAAACTTGTTTTTTTTAAAACCACTTAAAGTTACATTTTTCTTAGGTGTGGTACAAGGGTTCATTTCATGAACACACCACCCTCACTTAAGTTATAAAGTAACTTTATAACTGAAATGATAATTGATATTCAATATTCGTTATTTTGTGTTTACAAAAGGAGAGGAATACTCTTTATAAAGAAAATTACAAGACGATGTTTCTAAAAAGAAACCATTGTTAACTGAAGCAAATTAAGGCTAATAACTGAAAGATGCTAAAACAAATTGAAGCATAAATAGAAGTTACTAAAAGCTAACTAAGTTAACTAAAAGTAAACTAACGGCTAACTAAAGCTAAGATGACCATTAATATTACAATTAATACTTTAATACCCTCCCTTAATGGTAATCCTACAAACATAAACTAAGTCTACCCATATTATGATGATGTGCTGGTCATCAAAATGCATAATACGTAGACGCCTTCTGCTTAGTATACTTCGCCACTTGAGCACTTCGCTGAGACTCTTCCTGGTTGGACTTCTCATTAGCCAACCGCTTTTTGCAATACTTCTGTATATGACCAATCTTCCCACAATAATGGCAAGTAATAGACTTCTTGGAATTGCCTCGTCCCTTTTTCTGAGTGGACTTGCCTTTGCCAATGTCCTTGGTAGTAAATGCTTGTTCAACACTAGGAGACTCACTGCCGCTCCCAAACTGCTTCCTCCACCTATCCTGTTGCAAAAGCTTGTTGCACAATTCATCAAACTTCAAGTCAACATTGGTGGATGTAATGTTGAGCGTTTCGATGAAGTGCTCGTAGGAACGTGGCAAACTTTTCAATGTGATCACCACCATATCCTCCTCTCCGATCTTACAACCAATGGCCTCTAGTTGATCGCGAATATCTTTGATTTTCATCAAGTGCTCCTGCAAAGACACTTTGTCATCCATCATAATGGAAAACATCATATTCTTCAGAAAGAAAGCCCTGCACTTGTCAGAGGTCTCATGGAGATCTTTCAAATGCTTCCAGATCTCTGCAGTTGATTTACCAAATGATATTTCTGGTAACATCTCATCAGTGACAAATAATTTTAGAAGCATAACTGTCTCCCTATTATCTCTATCATACTTGTCTTGATCCTTCCCTGCAGTTGTGGGATGAACTTTTGTACCTAGAACATGCACAGCCAAACATCGATATTCAAAGATGGTAAGCATCCTTTGCTTCCACGTGTTGCAATTCTTTCCATTGAACCTCTACGTATTTTCCAACATAACATTAGACAAAGATGCCATCCCTCGCGTTTTCCAAAGCACGAAAAACGAGCTAATTCTATGAGTAGTTGGCACAAACACTGGACAATTAGCTGGCACAACTCATGATTTTTTCAATAATCGTCTAAAAAAGAGGCTCAATAACAGTAAGATTTTTCAGAAAAACCTTTGAAAACTCTGAAAAAGTAAGATTTTTTTCAAAAAAACTTCTGATTTGAAAAAATTTTATGGACAATTTTCAAAAACTCTTTTTCAAGAAACACTTGTAATTTTTTTTAGAAAAAATCTTGAAAAACTCTTTGCATGAATTTTTATTTTTCAACCAGAAAAAACCATGACAAAAAACTAGTACAATTGTTCAGAAAAAAATTGTAAAAAAATTAGGGCACAAATTTTTCAAAGAGAAAATATTGTCTCAAGACATTGCTGAAACCCTAGTCATGGCAGAAAAACCTTGGCAAATTGTAGAAACAAGTCCATAAAAATGCGTCCAAATTTGTCACAAAGCCCTAGCATCCAAAAAAGAAGAAGGCCCACGAATTTTTGAGAAAATCCATCCAGAAAGAAGACGACCAAAAACACAAACTGCACAAAAAACTCCATGCAGTAGAAACTCCTGTCACAAGTGCAGATCCTCCAAACAAATGGCAAAAAACTGTGAAAAAGAACGCAAACCCGTGCTCAAAAACAAGAAAATCGCGAGTAGAAAGATTGAGATTCCGCGAAATTTAAACAACTGCCCAGAAACATGGATTTTCAATCCACGAACCTCCTTGAGAAACCCTTGTCATGTGTGCCTGAAAAACCTCTAGATGAAATGTCACGAAAATTAGAGACGGGAGAAAAAATGCGATTTAAAAACTGCAGAAACCTCAAAAAAACGTGATTTAAAATTGCGAGATCGTGTGCAGGGAGAGAAACTAGTCAAAAAGAACGTCCAGAAAGCCAACGCGTGCCAAAGCATAAACAATTTTCAATAAGAGGATGTTGCGATTTGCATCAAACAAAAATCGCAATTTTCACTTCTTTTAAACCCTTGAAAAATCAACTTGAAAATTTTCTGCAACAAACCCTTTGAAGTTCCTCCAAAAAAAAACCTCGCTTTTTTATCTTAAAAAAAATGACAAATTTTTTTAAAACTTCCAAAATTTATTTAATTTTCTGGGTAAACCATTAACATTTGATTTAAAAAAAAAGAAGAAGCAAAAATACATATAAGAAATTTTGAAAAAATTCCTTAGGGCACCCGGATTTTTATTACAAAAAATTTGAGCCTAAGCTGTGATACCATGAAATGATAATTGATATTCAATATTCGTTATTTTGTGTTTACAAAAGGGGAGGAATACTCCTTATAAAAAATAAAATTACAAGACAATGTTTCTAAAAAGAAACCATCGTTAATTGAAGCAAGCTAAAGCTAATAACTGAAAGATGCTAAAACAAACTGAAGCATAAACAAAAGTCACTAAAAATTAAGTTAACTAAAAGTAAACTAACGGCTAACTAAAGCTAAGATGACCATTAATATTACAATTAATACTTTAATAATAACAAAGAACTTAAGTGACACAAAACAATTATTAATCTGACCACCATTAAACACACCAAGGCCATAATTAGAAAGCACTGCACTGAACTGCTAGAGGATGTTGGCATATGGCTTCTAGTGTTGTCACTGATGGCAACCTAAGTCATTATTCCGGTCCGCAGATCAAAATTTGTTCATACCGACAGGCATAGTGAAGAACAGAGTATTACCGGAAGTGAGAATGAAGAATAGGGTATCCGGTTAGTGTGTTGATCTGTATGCCTCAGCGGATTATCATTTTGAGTTATGGATCTTGGGGAAGATTGTTAAGTATTCATATTATCCTATTGTTAAGTTTTGTGTTGTCGCATAAATCGGTGTATAAGTTAGGAGGTTTGGCAGGATGATTTTCTATTTATTTGTTCATGAAGGCCGACTTGATGTATGTAGCATGTCGTGGATGTATAAGGAGTAATTTTTTAAATGTTTCTGTGCTTGAGCATTTTGTTTTGGGGCCACAACATAGCATTAGCCGACTTTGATGGGTACGCATCGAATATCAAATGTGGATTGAGCCGACAGTTGGAAAATATTTTTATTTTTGTTGAAGCCGACATGAAGCAACTAAATCTTTGATAGCCGATATATATATATGAATTCGGGTAATTCATTTTGATAGATGTGAGAGCAGATGTGTGTGAAGAGCAGAGCAGATGTGTGTGCGAATATCAGAAGATCAATTGAGCGAATTTTTCTTGTGCAGAAGAGGATTGTTGTGAAGCGACTTAAGGCAGAGTAGAGCAAAGTGCAGAATTAGATAGAAGGTCTAGAATCTGATCAATAAGCCTAACTGGAATTGTAATCAGGCATTTGTAGATGCTATCTTCTTAGTTCAACTTTTGTTGTAATCCAAATCTCTTGTAAGGCAGTGAGCCTTCCTTCTTTTGAGCAGTGAGCTCTAGGCAGTGTGCTTGAATGCATGTGCATTCCCTTTTTCTCCATACTTGTAACAGAGTATAAATTGTGGATTAATCTCCACCGTGGTTTTTCCCCTAACAGGGTTTTCATGTAAAAATCTTGGTGTTATGGTGTTTTGATGGTTTCCTTCATGTGCTTGCATCTTTACTTCTGTTTAGATTTTGTAAATGGTTTAAGATATGGATTGTAATTTAAATATTGCTGAACACTGATTCGCCTCCCCCCTCCCCCTCCCTCTCCCTCTCCCTCTCCCTCTCCCTCTCCCTCTCAGTGTTCCTTGAGTCCGACAATTGGTATCAGAGCATTGGTTCCTTTGCAGAAGTTTAACAACTTGAGGTGGATCTTGGAATACAATGGACTTTGGTGGTCTTCAACAACAACTTTTGGTGGCACTTGATGATCTTGATCAGTCTAAAGCAAAAGTCCTGGAATTAAAAGCAAATCTTGGGGATGCTGAAAAAATCATTCAATCATTGAAGGATAAAATCAACGAGTCAAGAGAAAAGAGGAAGGAACTATGTGATCAGCTGAAGCAGAAAGAAAGTAAATGCTTGGAAGATGTTCACTTGAATCAGACCCTAAAAGAAATAACTGAAGAATGTGAAAAGTTTGCTAGAGACAATGCTACTCTAAAGCTTGAGATGAAATCTATGGTGATAAAGCTAACTAAGGAGATTGAAGAAAGAAAGAAGAATGAGGAGAATCTGGTCCAATCCTTAAAAGAAAGATTTGAAGAATGCAACATAGTTAATAGTGAATTCATTCAGCTGGAGATTGAACTGCAACAATCCAGAAATAATGAACAAGAGCTTGAAAGAAAGACAGTTATTCTCAGAGATGAACTCACTACTGCAAATGAATACAAGGAGAAGTTTAGGATCAGTTCTGCTAAGCTTGATGAGCTGACTAAAGGACAAAAGGATGCAAATGACAAGCGAGGTCTTGGATATGAGAATGGAGAAAGCTCCGGATCTGAACATAAGGATTCCAGACAAAGAAATTAGATGAACAAAGGCAAAAGGTATCCAGTAAGACAACCCAATGCTCAGAAGTTTGATGGTCACTGCTTTGCTTGTAATAAATTTGGTCATATCGCTTCTCAGTGTAGAAGTAAAATAAATTCAAGCAATCCATCATTTCTCGATCAGTGCTTTAATTGTGATAAGTTTGGTCACAAGTCAAATGAATGCAGAAATATGATGAACAACTTTCATAGAGATGTCAGATGCTATGCATGCAATAGAGTTGGGCATATTGCTAATCAATGCAGATCATGAGGAAATCAATGGAATGAATGGTGACAAAGAAATCCTGTGTGTTACAATTGCAACAAATTTGGTTACATTGCAAGATTCTGCAGGAATAGGAACATGGATAGAAGAGATCTGGTATACAAAGGCATAATTTCACAGAAAGATGATAAAGGAAAAGGGAAAGTGACTATGGAAGAAATAAGAGATTAGATGAAGAAAACATGGGTAAGGAAGAGTGAGTCTGATGAAGGAAATAAGCCCGCACCAGAATCTGCTTCTAGTAATTCCTTCGGAAATTGATCTTAGGCCATTGGCCTAGGGGGAGTTTTTCAAAAGAAAAAATCCTTTTCCCCCCTATCAGTAGTGGGCACCAAAACGCAAGAAATTGTCAGTAGTTGTGCTAATAGTTTACAAGTGTATCTGTGGTCACTTGTGTAGAAATTTGAGAAGTAGAAGATCCGCAGATGAATCATTCTTTTGCTGTCTGAGAAAACAAAGTATTCAGAACACCTAGGGCAAAACATTTAATGCGGTAAAAAGGTTAGGTGTGCGAATTATAAAAAGGTATTTGGAACCCTCATTTGTCACTATGCATTGAAGAAGAATAGGAGAGCCTCTGCAGCATAATTTGGAAGGAGTCAAGTCAATTCGGCGGCGAATTCATCAGGTTTTTCGGTTGCTTGTAGAATTCTCACTCAATTTGGTGCTCGGTAGAAACTTGTTCGACACGAAAAGGAAAATGATGCAAATCAAAGAAATGGTGAATTTAGATGAATATAGTAGTGAGAAGATTAGGGAGGTGAGAAATATGTTGCCAGCCAATGAATTAAAATGGCTTGAAGGTGTGAAGCACAAAAGTTTGGACATTTGGAGTGAATTTTCATACTTTGATAACACGAAAGTCGTTAGGTTTATCCTGAACAGATTGAATAATGACATTCTAACTTTGGATCAACCCTATCTCATTTCAAAAGAAGTGATCAGGAATCTAACTGGATTATGCTATGTTGGGGATATTCTGAAAAAGAAGTCGATTCGGAACAAAGAAGTCGAAACCCTAACCGGAGTAATTGGAGATCAAAGGGCTTTGATAGTTGCGACGATCAAAGATCTGATAACAAGGTACATTGCGCATGGAATCTCATACAAAATCTTTTTCAGAAACAGGGAAGGTGCAACCTCGGTAGGTGCAGTTTACATCTCTCATAAAATGTTAATGGAGGATGAAGATTTTGATCTGTGTGGATTGCTAAAAGATCAATTGATGGAAAATGTGCAACTAATAAAGGAGGTAGATTACCCCTTCAGGTTTGGTACCTTGGTCATATGTCTTGTGATGTATTTTCTGAATTGCTTGCCACAGATCAATAATGTTATATGGAAAGAGAATGAATCGGTTTGTAAACAAATTTTTGAACATTCTAATACTTTGGCAAATTGTGAGCAAGAGTATGCAGTATGCAAATTTCTTTAAGGAATTGCTAGGGAAGTTTGGAGCAATTAGCATTTCCATTCCAGTAAGAGCACTTGAAGTTGGATATTCTTTTGATTAGATGGAGAGGAAGAAGAAAAGATCACAAGAGATTGCTGATTACACTCCTTCGACACACAAGACTCCAAAAATTGAAGTAAAAGGTAAAGAACAAGTGATTGTGGACATACCAGATGAGGAATC
This sequence comes from Sequoia sempervirens, assembly GCA_007258455.2. NCBI lineage: Eukaryota > Viridiplantae > Streptophyta > Pinopsida > Cupressales > Cupressaceae > Sequoia > Sequoia sempervirens. Next base: position 140,387 of record VDFB02375399.1, read on the forward strand.
TGATGAGTACACTCCAAGGGGAGAATCAAAACCAGTTGAACCGGATGTAGTAATGGCATAAGGAAGCGAAGAAGAAGGTGTTTTATCCAAAGTAAAGATACTGCAGCTTGTTTAGGAGAAAGATGGGATGCAGAAAATTGCTGACATATGGTCTGAGAGACCCTCATATTAGCAGGACCTGATCGAGAGCACACTAGGTACTTAATTTGTGCACGATAACATTGGTTTGGAGAGTTTGCAGAATGTGTTTCCTGAAGAGATGAGTGAATGCATTAAGGAAGCCATGGTCTCTGAGTCTCAAAACATGAAAGAGGGAGAAATAATTCTACATCTGAAGGAGCAGTTCAGGCTATCTCTTATCAAACTAAAAAGGCAAATGAACTTGTTGAGGCAATGCATAAATACAACAAATAACATCCTTGTCTTCGTTGGCCTCATGTAGTGGGGAGATACAAAGATAAGCTGGAGCAGATTGAAACTGAACTGAACAAGATTGGTCAGGATTATAACATGTTTCAGGATTAGGATGATGTAGTCAAGAAAAGTATTCAAGAGTTGCAGTTTGAGCATACAAAATTTCATTTCACTAGAAACAACCTTGTGGACACCTTTTGGAAAGTGAAGGATTTAACAGAATGCAGGTTGGAGCAGTTAATTGAGATTCTGAGGAAAGGAGATAAATTAGAAGAGGCAATCAAAATTTTGGAATCTCTCATCCAGATTATCAATCGGACATTTGAGAACAATAGCTTGATCTTAATCATTGGCATTTCAGTGGAAGCTTGGAGGAAATTTCTTCCGGAAATGAAAGATAAGTACAAGATAATTTTCTGACTCGAGTAGCAGTTGTATTTCTTTAAATTTTGATCCAATTTTTGAAAGGGGGAGAGAGTGTAGTGAAAAATATGTTTGTCATTGATGTCAAAGGGGGAGAGAGAGCAGTAAAAAATGCCTTATCACTCTAAGGGGGAGTTGTGTTTTGAAAATTTGAAATCTGGCAGTGTAATCATATTGGTTCCGACACTTAGTCATTTTTCACTAAGTGTTGCCATCAATGCCAAAGGGGGAGATTGTTGACATATGGCTTCTAGTGTTGTCATTAATGGCAACCTAAGTCATTATTCTGGTCCGCAGATCATAATTTGTTCATACCGGCAAGCAGAGTGAAGAACAGAGTATTACCGAAAGTGAGAATGACGAACAGGGTATCCGGTTAGTATGTTGATCTGTATGCCTCACCGGATTATCATTTTGAGTTATGGATCTCGGGGAAGATTGTTAAGTATCCATATTATCTTATTGTTAAGTTTTGTGCTGTCGCATAAATCGGTGTATAAGTTAGGAGGTCTGACAAGATGATTTTCTGTTTATTTGTTCATGAAGGCCGACTTGATGTATGTAGCGTGTCGCAGATGTATAAGGAGTAATTATTTAAATGTTTTTGTGTTCGAGCATTTTGTTTTGGGGCCTGTTGATGTGGTTTTTGTGACCATACCAAACAATAGAACAAAATAGTCCAAAGGCTATTCCATTCTCTCTTGATCAAAGTATTCCGTGCGCTAAGATTGCGAGAAAGTTCGCACGTTCAACTCCAAGGTTCCTTTAATGCGAATAGACCCAGTTCGGTTGATGTGTATTTGCCGTGTTCTTACGAGGGGACTTACACAATTGTTCAGACTTCTTGCAGTTAGCAGCAGGTACGTGGTTTGAAAGGGATTCTTGCGTGTATGATTTGGCAATATGGTTCTTTTCCTAAAACTAATCAGAAATGTGCTGAAAGTAAAAGGGTATAGGGCCTAAGAAATTTATATTCTACTCTAGATGCAAGATATGTGGGATTCAGTTTTGGCAGACTTCAACCAAATTTCACCTAGCCTCACGTCGGACAGCCTCGGTAAAATCGGTGCAATCTTCAAGGGGATAGCAAAAGATGTTCAAATTATGACTCAACATGCATACACCATCACAACGATGCATATAAGCATACAAATCACAATTGAAGTTAAACACAAGATAATTTCCAGTCGACCACGCAAGGCAAACTTATCATCAACAAGTTGCTAGTGGTATGGAATAAAGAAGCTACCTCAACAAAAATACCACACATCAAAGTAAACTACTTGCATGAAATTAAGCTACTTGGATACGAAAGGAAGGAGAGACCTTGCTAGCTATTCATGACAAGACGAATTCCACCATCAATGAAAAGATCTATTATCATGAAAAGTGTTACACAACAATCTCCCAAAAGTTTTCAAAGGGAAAACTTTCTTCTTCTCCACACTATGCAAAATGATCTACTATGCTCTACTCTCTCACAATGTCTACTGTCTAATGCTAATGCCTGATCTAATGTCTTACAAATGAGGGGGACTCCCCCTTTTATAGCTAGCCAAGTCCCAAAAGACGGCTAGGGTTACAATCAATAGAGTGGCCAGAATCGTGCCACCTCAGCCCTAACCCTAAAAACTGCCAGAATAGGGAGTGGTACATTAAATGAATCAAAGATTCCCACTCACTCCCAAAATAGTAAATGTAATAAATGTCCACATTCAGTCTTCTAGAAGATCCTCGTCCAGCAGCGCATTCCCATTGGCCTTCTCTCTGACTGCAAACTCAACAAATCTGCCAAGTACGGCCTCAACCTCATGAACTGAAATAGGCGAGATGCAATCTAGGCTGAAACTCTAATCATGGCTGAGATGCTCATGCCTTGTACAAGATTTTCTCCAAGCTGACTAAGGAGTCACAGTGTTGGATCAGTGGAGAAAGTAGCGGTATTAAATCATCACTGTACAAAGGTCTTAACATCTGCGAAGGCACCGACAAACCCTCAAATTATCAAAATTAACTTCATCGAGGATAGCCGCCTAGCAAATATGGCCTCGAAGTATTGAACTCCATCTATAATGTTGGCCATAGCCTTATTACTCTATTTGAATCCGTGCCATCGAAAAGCCAGCTGTGATCGCCGAAGAATACCACGAGAGAAATCATACCGGTCATTCTCCTGAATGACACCTCCATCAATCAGCAATCGCAATGGCACATGCCTCAATGCCTCAAGACGCTGAATAACTTTACTCTGATAGATGGAAGCATCGCCCCAAGCATGATCCACTGCATCCATCCATGTCAAAATACTAGAGGCCTGCTGAAAAGCAGAAGCAAGGTCCTCCATAAACTTCTCAGTCTCGGCACGAACTCCCGTGACCCACTTATCCGCCTCCTGTGCCATTTTTCCTAACTCCATCAAGCCGCTGATCGACTCTCTAGGAATATCTGCTGGAGGCTCTATCACTGGTACATCCTGCCCTCGAGAACGAGATAACTGCTGTACATATCCAATTAAGGCTTTGTGTTCTCGTTTCAACCTTTTGTATTTTCCTTCTTTCTTGAACAACCTATCCTTGAGGGCGAGGAAGGAGTTATCACACTCAACAATCTGAGCACCAGTAGGGCGTCCCAAATCCAGAGTCGTGACCACATAATTTTCAGGAACTGCTTCATTCCGGTCACACTCAACTCGTGGCACAGCTACATGAAGGGTGCGAGAGCCATCCCCTTCCGTGGAGATCTTCGAAAACTTTCTTGCCTTCTTCTTTTGTGGAGGTGCACTGATCCGGTTCAGAAATTCCTTCATCTCAACTGCTGGGTCAATTTCCTCACTAGGGCTTCTTCTCATTCTGTCCTTAAGCCAATCGGGCACATCATACTGTATGTCAAAGGGCTGCTGCTCTTGTGCCTCTACTTCTCTAACTTGTTCAACTTCTTCATCATTCTGGCGAGGCTCATCGTCCTCAAGTGGCTGAGTATCACCTGACACTATATCATCATCTTCGTTCATGGCCGCTTCTAACTCCTGCTGAAACTGAGGGTCAGTAATAGTCCCCTCATCATCCTGCTGATCAATCCTAACAGGTACGTTGGCACTCTGGCCAATTGACTCCCTCCGTGGAGGTTGAACATCATTCTGTGCTACTTGCACCTGATTCAATACGTTCCTCTGATCAGCAAACAAAGACACCTCCTGTAAACTTGGAGAACGTGTCTCCAATGGTGTTGCAACTGTAATCCGTGGAGGTTCTGGCTGAGTGGGCTCCTGCCGAACTATTTCCTTCTTTCTGGACTCTGGACCTCGTGTGATCTGTTTCTTTCTTCCTGTGGTGGGCGTCCTGTGATCTCCCATCAAATTGTAGGTCAAGGCAATTGACCTACTTTTTAGCCTGTTCAAATGCCTATCAACCCATGCTCTGGTGAATGTCATGACTGGGATGGAGAGAGTATCCAAATCAGCAACCTCGGGCTCTGACCAATCCACAGGTGGAAGTGGAGTATCTCGAACAGCTGCATAATCCGGATGGACTACATCCATATCCTCATTGACCTGGTCCGAAACTGGCACAACCTCACACTCCCTGATTAGAGTAATCGGCAACCAAGAGAACATTCTCTTCCTTACTTCAATTTCATCAACTGCATCAGCCCAATAATCCTCTATGGTGGCCTTATGTTTGAACTCCTCTGACAGAACCCAATTGATGTTATGATGCGGGTCATAGTGCTGTCGGCTAGTATGATATGAAAAATGATAAAACTGAAGTTCACTTTCAGCCTCTCTAGCTGCCTGTATTGAGGGACACACCTCATCCGAGTTGCCCATTACAATTGGAAATTCTATCCCTCCCTTCTTCTTCTTCTTTTGAATTTTGTCAAAGGCCAGCAACTGCCTATATATCTCTAGCATTAATATTCTATCTGTCGGGTATTTTGGCAGCCTATATGGGTATGATGAGAAACCTTGCAGCCTAATGTAAGGGAATCTCGAAAACTGTATGAACCAACACCCATACCTCTCAATTAGCTCCTGGGCATCCCTCGAGATTCTGTGGTGCAACCGCTCCTGAAGCAACCTCGTAATGTACATGGTGAAAGAATCGTTGACACGCTTGTAGTGGGTTGTGCTCGAAAGGTGCAACTGTGGACAGGCGTCATGGATTTTGAACTGATGAGAGCCGCATCCAACAGGTTCTTTGTAAGAAATCCCCCTGTACTTCGTCATCCGTGCCAACATATAAATGAGATAGGAGCTCATGTAAAATGTCTTCGTTCTTCGGAGGCTTAGGAGCTGCTCATGTAGATTGTCGCTTATCATCTCGGCCCAATTAACATAATCCTTCCCTTCTAACACCAGGTTGATGTAGTAAAACATCCAGGGCTCAAAAATGAACGATTGTGCACAGCCACCAACCCTGCTCAGCATCATGATGAGGTCACAGTATTCTTGCTTTAAATCATCCGCTATGATCTGTTTGGGCAACTTTGTTCGAGAAGGCTTAGGAGTGCTCATCTAGTGGGTGTTAATTGTCTCCATGCATTGTTCAAAAGCAGAAGCATACATCCGCTCCGCTCGCTCTTTGGATTTATAAACCATGCTCCTATGTGCTGGGATCCCGAAAGCTTCACCAATGGCTGCCGGAGTAAGATTGGCAAGCACTTGGCCATCTGGTGACATGATCGACCGGTGTTCCTTCTCGTAGCAATTAGCACACTCCATTATCAGTTCCGAGCATTGAATGGCTGGCGGAAAACCAGCAGCTGCATATAGTCCACTTTGGACAATGTTGTGCGAAGTGACCGAAGCCCGATGACTTCTAATTTCAAACATCCTGTTCTTGAAGGTCTCCAGGTTGACAGAGCCCAGGTTAGTGTCCGTCAACTTGCCCAGCTTTGAAATAAACTTCGACTCTGGCATGAATGTTTTGCTCAGTTTCTTGATCATAGCTTGTCTGGAGGCGCCATTGTCCTTTCCAGTTGCCCTCGCCTCAGCCATCTGCAAACAATAACATCCATCAACAATTTAATTTATAAAAATAAGATATGACATTGTGTAGGGGCTGCAGTCAACTTCTAGAAGCTGCAATAACTTTCGTGTTTGCAAACCTCAGCTTCTTTTCTTGAATCCCAACACTTAGAACAGATTTCTAAGTAGACTTTGATGGCTTCACTTCACTATCCTCAATCAGCAATTTGAACTTCTATAACTTCGTATCAGCAATCAGCAAGTTCACACTTCGAAAACTTTCAGCAACTTACTTCACTTCAAGGCGTCCTTCCTTCAACTCTCAGCACAAGTAACTCAAGGCGTACCTCTTTAGCAACTTGCAAGTGCGCCCTTCAGCAAATTCTACTCCTCAGCAAAATTTCGAATTCCTTCAAGCTTCAGCAAATACTTAAGGCGTCCTTTTTTCAACTCAGCAACATTCAGACTTCGAACTCTTCAAGCAACAATTCACTGCAACACTTCACTCTCAGAGCAAGTTCGACTTCTTCAGCTGTGAAAACAAGTGAGAAACTTGTTCATTTTATAGCTAAAATTCGAATTCTAGAAGAAGTTAATTTTAGCCAGTGCAATTAAACTCCACTACTCCACTTCAAGAATTCGAATTTTCCCTCTCTGGTGTTTCTGACACTTGTCTCCAGTCGTCGGGAATCTTATTCTTCTAGAAACTTGACTTTGATTGGCGTTTTTGAATTTACTTTCAAAAAATTTAATTTAAATCCATCTTTTAATTTACCAGCCGGAGCTCAGTCACTTGAATTCGAATTTAACTTCTCCTTTGTTCTGAAAAAATTCATCCTTGAAGAATTCAATTAAAATTATCTAGGCAACTGACTTCAAATTCATCATTCAAAGAAAATTCATCTTGAAAGCATATTTTATTCATTTTTGCCTTAGAAAATTTTAAATTCTCCCTTAGGAAAATTCACCATTTGAGCACTGATTAAATTCTTCACTGAAAAAGTGTCGGCGAAGCCTGGAAGACTTAGAAATCCATCTATCATCATGAACGTCCAGTACCCAGAAGAAAATTTTCTTCAGAACGCCTCGAATCCATGGGTACCCAACGAACGGGTTCATTTAATTTTTGAAATTTTGAACCTTAGAAAAATATTATTTTCATCATTTTAAATTGATTCTTCGCCTGCGATCATCCTGTGTTGCTCCAAACTGAAGAACTGGAATTCATCTTTGCATTATCATTCACCCCTGACTCCACTGCTGAGAAAATTTGCTCGTGCTTCGGAAAACTTCACCACCTTGAGCTCTAGGCGTATTTTCTAAGAGAGAAAATATTTGCCTTAGAAAAAATATTTTAATCATCTCTTGCATTCTTGAAAAATTTCCCTTAGAAAATTCCATTTGTTTGCCAGTGGAGGAGAATTTTTATCAACTTCACTTAGAAAAATTTATTCACGCCCGACACACTTGATTTGCCACTTGCTACTTTGTACTTAACTCCACACTTGCAAGGCAATTTTTATTTAAAATTTTAACGCCTTAGAGATATTTTATTATTTGCATCTTTCATCACAACATCTTAGGCGCACATGGAAATATTCATCCTTGCCTTTGAAATTTTTTTATCACCTAGCAAGTTACCTCACTTCATCCTTCACCTCTGACTCTAGGCGCATAATTCACTTAGCATTTTATTCTCAACACCTCACACATATCACCTCACCACGCCTAGGCAACACACCTTGCAACGTCCTCTAACACATCATCTGCCTTAGGAAATTTTCCAACACCTTATAACTTTAGGCACCTAGCACTTAGAAGAGATTTGAAACCACGCCTTAGCAAATTTTCCTACGCCTCAGAAAATATTTCTAACACTCTCCACTCTAGGCGCATAACATTTGGTGAAGAAAACGCCTAGCACACCACCTTGCACGCCTTGAAAAAAATTTCCTAAGGCTTACCACCTTGGGCGCCTAGCTCTTACCTCCTTTTCACCACGTCTAGGCAATATTCCTTATCTTATTTACCACCCTCATTCACTTTTTACACCTAAACATGGGCGCATTTCAGCTTGGCAAGAGGATGACTCTTCGTATTCCAATTTTTGTCTTGACTTGAGGTGGTTTGGGCGCATTTTGGAGGGTGAGGAGGATAAAAACGTTTGACCTGTTGACCCTCTTCCACCTTGAGCGCATTTTGATGCATGAGAAGGATAAAGCGTGTTGACTTGTTGACTTTCTCTTCCTTTGGGCGCATTTTGATGTGTCTAGTGGATGAAACTTTCTCCAACGTCCTTGGGTGACTCTTCACCTTCCAATTTTTTGTCTTCACATGCATGACTTTGGGCGCATTTTGCCTATGGAGGGGGACAAAATTGTTTGACTACTTTGACCTTCCTTGCCTTGGGCGCATTTCACCCCTGCTGCAGGATGAACTTGGGCGCATTTCACCTATGGTGGAGGATTTCTACACTTAGAAAAATTTTCAACTCCCTGAGCTTCCCTTGGGCGCATTTTGCTAAGCCTGTAGGATGAACTTCATTGACTTTCTTTGACTTTCTTCTATCTTGGGCGCATTTTGCCCCCTAAGCAGGACGAACTTCATTTTCAAAAAAAATTTCCACGCCTCCTTATCACCTGGCGCATTTCACTAGGCTTGCTGGATGAAGTTCCAGACTTAGAACTTTTCATCGTTTTTCGCCAGCTTACGTGCCCTGCTATTTATAGTAAGCCTTCTCATTTTTGCACCTCTGAAGCTCGGAATGACCTGAAATTTTGCACACCGCACCCTCATCACTTCATCAACTTGTCGGCACTGCCATTTTTAGTCACCCTGCTATTTTTAGCATGTTTGTGAGGGTGGTTTACTATAAATAGTAACCTCATGTTTCTGATAGCTCCCATGCTCCAATCGAGTTGAAATTTGAATGAGGCGCTCCTCACTACGTGACCTGCTGGCTGACACTGATGCATGCGCTCAATTTACTATTTTTAGCCAGTTTCCAAATTGACTTACTAAAAATAGTAAGTGATCCGTTCGACTTGAAATTTTACCAGCAGATAGCCTGAAGAATGCTGATCGTGGTGGTTTACACCGGTTTTCGAAAATTTTGACTTTTTACGCCTATTTTTAGGCTCCGAAGCTGGAAACCCTAATTTGCTTTGCATGCGTACCAAATGAACTTTGTTTGTCTTCGTTTCTGCGGCACTGCGATCGGCTCGTGAATCTGAACTGCTGGGAGGTGGCTGCCAGGACACACCTGCTAAAAATAGCAAGTTCCTTACTGAGTGAGTATCTCCGTTTGCATGTCACACCATCGCGAAGCTCTCGAAAAACCCATCAGGAATCACCCGACATGCAAAAGAAACCTCGACATGCAAACCCTAAAAATAGTCTCGGAAGGCTGAATCCTGAAAGTGGTCATCTCGTCTTGCATGTTATATCATCGCGAAGGTCTCGAAAAACCCAGAAGGAATATGTCAACATGCAAAGAAGAACTCTGCATCTGAACCCTGAAATTAGCCCCTGGAAGCCAGACTGCTAAAAATAGTAAGTTGTCTGTTTTTGCTCAAATTTTGCGCACGAGCAGTCTGATGTGCTCTGAATGCAGTGTGACTGTCGGAATCTCAAAATAGCTGACAAATTGCCCTGAATTTCACACTTACTAAAAATAGTAAGTACCTTGGAATTCGACGAAAACTTGCTGAGAGCCTGCTGGAAGCACACTGACAACAATGTTAGGTTCAATTTTCAATTTACTGACTTTACTTGACCTTGGACTGACCAGAAACGATGAAACCCTAATTTTAGACTTGGTCAGTTTCACACTTAAACTCAATGACAGGCGCAACCCCTCGAAAGGCGGACATCAGAAAAGAGACAGAGCGAGAGAGAGAGAAGAAAACCCAAGCCAAAAGACCGGAACGAGCGAAAAAATTAGGGGGTCCCCATCTTGAATGGGGCGATGTGTGAAAAGGTCACAATAGGGCCACAACATAACATTAGCCGACTTTGATGGGTACGCATCGAATATCAAATGTGGATTGAGCTGATTGTTGGAAAATATTTTTATTTTTGCTGAAGCCGACATGAAGCAATTAAATCTTTGATAGCAGATATATATATGAATTCGGGTAATTCATTTTGATAGATGTGAGAGTAGAGCAGATGTGTGTGCGAATATCAGAAGATCAGTTGAGTGAATTTTTCTTGTGCATAAGAGGATTGTTGTGAAGTGAATTAAGGCAGAGCAGAGCGAAGTGCAAAGTCAGACAAAAGGTCCAAAATCTGATCAATGAGCCTAACTGGAATTGTAATTAGGCATTTGTAGATGCTATCTTCTCAGTTCAACTTTTGTTGTAATCCAAATCTCTTGTAAGGCAGTGAGCCTTCCTTCTTTTGAGCAGTGAGCTCTAGGCAGTGTGTCTGAGTGCATGTGCATTTCCTTTTTCTCCATACTTTTAATAGAGTATAAATTGTGGATTAATCTCCACCGTAGTTTTTCCCCTAACAGGGTTTCCACGTAAAAATCTTGGTGTTATGGTGTTTTGATGGTTTCCTTCATGTGCTTGCATCTTTATTTTTGTTTAAATGTTGTAAATGGTTTAAGATATGGATTGTAATTTAAATATTGTTGAACACTGATTCACACCCCCTCCCGCCGCCGACCGCCCCCCCCCTCCCTCCTCTCCGCCCCTCTTAGTGTTCCTTGAGTCCAACATAGGAATCGAGCCTAGACCATGTGCTAAAAATAGCAATTTGTTAAAAATAGTGAGTCCAATCACCAAACTGATCCAAATCGAAGCCCAACTGGAACTTACTAAAAATAGCCACTACTAAGAGTAACAATTATGTTGGAAGAAATCCAGAGAAAACCCATAAAAATCCACAAAAGCTCATCATAGGACGTAGATTCCCCTAACCATATCCACTTAGCCTATGGGAACTAGGAATAGGCTAATGGAAGCTCAGACTGAACTATATAGGCAAGAAGGGGGCATTACAAATATTGCTAAAGGGTTGCCATTTGCATGCATTTCATATCATCGAATTGGTCAATTTATTTCCAATAGCATTATAATACAACCTGTTTTGGCATTGAACAAGTTGACATTATCGATCATTTTGGTTTGAGTCAAGATTAGACATTTTTCCAATGGCTTGCATTGTATTCATGTAGTTCGTCGAAGAGGTGTTGTTTAGGTTGGCTCAACTATTCACATTTTAGTTGGCTTGCCACCATTCATCTGCTTGCATACATTGTAGATAGTCTGTGGTTGAAGCACTTTATGCTCTCTTTTTGCCCACTCCGGAATTTAGGTGATCAAAAAGTGTGGAAGCATTGTATATGCATTTCTATATTGCAAATAAAACAAAAGTAGGGTGGGTTGTTACAAAGGAACTAAAACTTTTGTCTCATTTGCTCCAAACTCTTCCATTTGCTTTCTTTGAAATAATAGAAACAAGACAAGGAAGCTACACTTTTTTGATTTAATTAAATCTTGATTTCCTTAGAAATAGTTTTTGAGTACAATAATGTTCAAAAATTCAAACCCTTTGTGGAGCTTCTTGTTATTATAAGATAAAGTATCCTTGAGAGGTCAATGATGCTCGTAAGTTCTAATCTTTCATTGCTTGAGCAATAGTAGTTGTAAGCAACGAAAATATAGGAAACAAATAAATATATTAAAAACAGAATTTAAAACACAACTACTCAATCTAAGCAAACATTCGATTCAGTGATGAGAGGAAATGCACCTAAAGAAACCTTTGTTAAACTCAAGTCAAATGAATTGCTTCTAAATATGAATGTGGATGCTCTCAATTCCTACAACATAACATCAGCATTTGCAAGGATTGTGTTGTATGAAAATGATGGTGAACAACTTAATTTATAAATTATTGAAAGAAGAATGGATGGATGAGATTTTATCTTAGATTGCACGGATTGTGGAGTCAATATGCAATCATTGAGGAGTTGACAATTATGTTAATTTTTATTAAAACAATGATTATTGCTCAACTAAATTTAATGGATGAGTTAAAAGAAGTTAACTAAGTGCATGGAAGAAATCACTGGTTGCATGAGGGAGTGGACTGATTACATGTGACATTTAAGTGACTTGCATGGATGAATGGACTGAACAGATTGATGAGTCACCTAATTTTGATTTATTAGTTAATTGAATGATGAAATTTGAGGATTTAATTATTTTGTGACGGGTTTCTGATTGGAAGTTTCTTTTTTTTGGAGGACAAATTTCTGGTTTGTGGGTTTGAAGTGATTTTTCGTCATTTCATGGCAGTGTGAAAGTTTAAATTTTTGAGCCAGTTTTTGACAGAAATTTTCTGGGAAAAATAAAAGTTTTTGCAAAGTGTTTTTCAAAATTTTTTTCTGATAAAAGATTGCTGAAAGAGTTTTTTTTCGATTTTTTTCTCAACAAAAAATCGTGCACCTGAATATTTAAAAGAGTTTTTGAAAATTTTGCAGTTTAGAAGTTTTTTTGAGGATTTTTTTTTAAAAAATCTTACTTTTAAGAGTTTTCGAAGGTTTTTCTGAAAAATCTTACTGTTAGTGAGCCTCTTTTTAAGACGATTTTTGAAAAATTGTGAGAGTTGTGCCCATTGATCACAACTTTATCTCATTTTTGGAAAATGGGAGGGATGGTTGTTTTGTCCAACGTCAGGTTGGAAAGTATGTAGAGGTTCAATGGGAAAAAGTTATAATACCTGGAAATAGAGGAAGCTCACAATTTTCGAGTGCTGGTGTCTTGATTTGATTGTTTTGCGGGAAAGGATCTGTAATCGCAATGTGGTTATGCTTCTCCAGTTATCAATCACTGATGATATGTTCCCAGAAGAATTTGGGTAGACTAAGTTTATGTTTGTATGATGACCATTAAGGGAGGGTATTAAAATATTAAATGTAATATTAATGGTCATCTTTGCTTTAGTTAATCATTTGGTAGCTTTAGTTGTTTTAGCATCGTTCTGATTTCTGTAGCTTTAGTTAACGATTGTTTTTTTTTTAGAAACATTGTCTTGTAAATTTCTTTATAAGGAGCTTTCGTCTCCTTTTGTAAACAAGCAATTATGAATATAAAAAATGAGTGGATTTAATTAATTAATTTAATGATAATGTTAGCTCACTTTAATTAAATAATAGGAATTATTTAATTAAATGATTATGAAGGATAATGGATGATAATAATTAATAATATGATAATGATGAATACTATTAATGAATAAAATGATAAAATAATGATGAATGAAAGACGAATTATTTTAGTGTCTACAACAGCTACTTGAAAGTTTGTTTGTATCCTCTCAATTTAACAAGTACACTAAACATGACATTTGGCTAGGATCTTCTTAGGTTCTTTCCCTTAAAAGAATCAAATTATCCATTTATATCGCATGCTTTACCATGCATTAATGTATTGCATATACCAAGACGTTTTAGTTCCTTAGATTGAGTGCAGAGAACAAATTCAGCCGTTCCCTTATAATCATTTTATCTCTTCTTGGCCTAGAGAAACTAAGTAACTATTTTTACTTCTACCACATGAAATGGTCCAACATGAAGATCAATGAGTATAAGAAGCTATTGACTTACCAAAGATAAGTTTGTCCAACTAATGACAACTTATGTTACCAATCACTCATTTTTTTCTCAATTATAGTATGAATCATAGCAGCAAAAATCATTTTGGGGAAAAAACAGATCTAAGAAAAAACGTAAAAAAAATTGTAGGAAAAGAGATTTTTTTTTTAATAAAATTTAAGGGCATTTCCATAGCATAGAGATATAGAAAGCAAATAAAATAGAGAGTTTAACACATGAATTGTAGAAAACAGGATTTTGTTGTTTATACATTGCATTGCACAAAGCATACTTCATAGTGCATAAAAAATAACTAGATGGTTACAATTGATAAAAGTTCAATTACAATATAGTTTGGACAAAGTCACCTATAAACTTAAGTACAAAGTTTCAAAAAATAAAATGTAGCCAATGACTCTTGCTACTACAAATAGAGCTATGCTAGAGGGCTGCAAGTCCTGCTGATGAAGCTCTTGGTAGATCTTCTCCTATAAGTTGTTCAACCTCATGATATCCAAGTTGGTCACTAGGATCTCAAAATCCTCAGGCTCAATAAAGTCATTAAAAAGACGGTTTTTCTTTGTTGAGTAGACATCATAAATTACAAAAATGGGAATCAATTGGTTCATATTTGTGATTTAACAATACTTGCAATTTTTGGAACAACGTCAAAGAGAACTATATGAAGAGTGTGAAAGGAAAAATATATGACAAAGGAAGCAATTGCAAAGTCCAACTTAATAGGTTTTGAGTCAAATAGCTCAAGATAGAGTAATAGAAATGCTTTTGGTACAAAATCTTAAATCTCAAAAGACCATAAATGATATTGAAATGTTCTCATTGATAACTATTTTAGCAGATTTGTAAAAGAGTAAAGGAAGTGTTAAACATTTTTCCATTAGATAATAAAGACTTGCTAGTACAAAAGAAGAGAGCAACTATTTGAGCCACAATTTTAGCTATTATTATTCAAGTAAATTTTTCTTGATTTTGTGTATAAGTGGATGATGGAGTTAAAAACATTGATGGACTTTGAGTTGAGAATTTGAAAGATTACAGGTATAAGTTTCAATGGAAAATCAATGCACGAGGAACATTCCCTTTCAATTGGACAATTGCTGCTGAAATCTATTTGGATCATGAAAGAGAATATATGAAGCCTTCTTCGGGAGGGATTAAGATAAGCCCACAAGAGTAGGGCATGACTTTTCTCAAGTCATGTATTAGTTTGCCTGATACCTATTTAACATGCATGGAATGCTACACTATATATGTCTAAAGCATTCATGCACTACTATTGTACTCCTTGCAAGCCTTTTGAACCTCCATGTGTATGACAATCCTAAATGGAATGTAGTTCCCTAACAAGCGTAGGGCATGATTTAAGTAGTGCATTAAGCTTGCAGAATATATAGGAAATTTAAATATAACCAAAACAATCCTTCATTTTGATATAAAATATTGCTATAGTTTATTTTTTCAACACTACAAAGCTGATTTTTATCTTTCTGATAGGAACCATTCTGCTTTTGGTTCCACAATGTCTATATACTATTATGTATACACTTATGCTTCCTATTTGATTATACAATTGTCACGATCCTACCTACTTATCATTAAAACTTCATGGCCAGTGTCAAATTGAAGCTCCAAATTATCACACTTTGTTAGCATTTGAAAAGGAATTTTATCCCAACCTAACCTTGATAATCTAAACAACCACCTTGGTATTATTTTTGACAATTAAAATGTTAAAATTCTTTTGAATAGTCAGGATCACAAGAATTCAAAGGAAACAAACCTCTTTAGGTTGATATCAAGCATAGTTGTCGGGAGACGTGTCTCCCCCCCCTCCGAGACGCGTCTTGGAGACGGAGACGCGTCTCTGAGACCGCACTGGCACCCAAAGACGCCATTTTGAATTTGGAAACTTTTCTGAAGTCTCTCGCCGTCTCCCACATCTCCGCATCCAGAAACTTGCGTCTCCTGCGAAGTCTCCGAAGTCTCTTGTCAAGTCCCATGCGTTTTAAAGGTAAAGTATGTTAAAAATACATCAAACACAAATCTTAAAAGTGCGAGCCGTCATTTAGCACGCGACTGAGGAGATTGTAGAGGTCGACGACAGAGAAAAGTGAAGAATCAAAGTCTGAAGAATAAACAGGAAGTGTTTTTTTCATTTTCATTTTTGAATCTTTGAACTTTCGTTGTATTCAGTATTCACCATTCCGTCTATTCGCCATTCGGTATTTTCATTTATTTGTTGTATTTAGAATCACTAGTAATCTCCACAAGGGCATTGCCCCTGTTTAAAATTGTGGTTGTATGCACGATTTTAAACAGGGGCAATGCCCTTGTGGAGATTACTGGTGATCAATATCAGTTATCAATCACCAATGATTCTTAAGTTCTTTTGATATTTTTATTGGTTTTTTCTTTTTCTTTTTATTAATACAGTCATCTCCTTGAATTTGCAATAGGTTACTTGGCACCAAAAAATAGAGAAAAAATTTAATGCCTTTGAGGCTACAGGGCAGTCATCATGCATGCCATTTTATTCACTAGTAATCTCCACAAGGGCATTGCCCCTATTTAAAATCATGGCATACAACCACGATTTTAAATAGGGGCAATGCCCTTGTGGAGATTACTGGTGATACTGATTCTAAATAAAACAAATAACAATCTGAAAAATAATAAAATTAAATTTTTTAAAATTGGCTCCTGGCTTGCAATGTAATAATGACTGGGTCATGGACTCAAGTCTCATGAGTATGCTGCCTGGAGATTACTGGTCTGTGGATGTGATTTGATCATTTGTCTCTTACACAAAAACTAAAAGCATGTACCATTTTAATTTTTAAATTTTTATGGCCTTCTTGATTTTGGATTCATTTTGAGTGTGCTACTGCTCATGCTGTGTGCATTGTGCAATCTGAATCATGATTCATTTAAATAATTTCCTCAAAGACATGTCTTTTTCTGTTTCTTTTTTGATTTTTCATAACTTTAGCTATAGGCTACAGCCATTTCAATTTTTTATTTATTTTTTGTTTCCTTTTTCATAACTTTAGCTACAGTCATTTGATTTCTAATTATAATGTCTTTTTGTTTTTTTTTGTGTGTAGAATTTGAATCATTGAATCAAGAATGTCAAGTGGGGGAAACAAACAAGGCTTGTATCCGTTGTAGAAGTATGTTGATCGTGTTAAGGGGCAAAAGGGTTCAAGTGGAACATCCACGGTCTCATGCAAATTACGCCCAATGTCATGGCAAGGTACTTACACGAGGGTGAGGGCTCATTTTCTTCACATAATTGGAAAAGGTGTTGATCCTTGTATAAATGAGGTGGATCAATATGAGGCTGTGAGGGATGAAGAAAGGGCTAATGGTAAAGTTTCTAATATGAGCTCTCATGCTTCAACAAACATTGCTGCAAATCAAAATCAGAATATCAATAGAGAGGCAGAGGTGGATGTGTCATCAAGAGATGTAGCAGCAGAAAGTTCTCACAAGAGGCCACACATTGGTAGCTCAAACCCCATTGGCAGATTATTTGATGTGCAAGGTCGAGAAGCGGTTGATGCAGCAATTGCATGCTTCTTTTATGCCAATGGAATACCATTTAATGTTGCTCGATCACCTTTCTATACAAAGATGGTCCAAGCAATCAACAATGCACCAACTGGATATAGACCACCTATGTATGAAAAGCTTCGCACTACTCTAATTGATAAAAAAAAAAATTGATTAGAGCAACAAACTGCACCATTGAAAAGAGTGTGGGTTTCAGAAGGATGCAACATTGTGATGGATGGGTGGACGAATACTAGAAACTGTCCACTACTTAATATCATGGTAACATGCAGCAAAGGGCCTTATTTTTTGAAGGCATTGGATTGTTCGGGGCATGAAAAAAATGCAGAGTATCTTTATAACCAGCTATGTGAGGGCATTGAGGAGGTAGGGGCATCACATGTAGTCCAAATTGTTACAGATGCTGCCCCTGTTTGTAAAACAGCAGGCATGTTGGTGCAAAAGAAATACAAGCATATATTTTGGACACAATGTTGTGTGCATTCGTTGAATAATGCACTCAAATATATTGGAAAGTTTGAGTGGGTTTCAGCTCTCATAGAAAAGGGCAGAAAAATTCAAATGTTTATATGCAACCATCACCAAACACAAGCTATTTATCGAAAATTTGCCAAGGTGGAGCTTCTCAAACCAGCTGATACAAGGTTTGCTTCTTATTTAATTCTTCTTCACTGTCTTTGTGAAGTGAAAGGTGCTTTGTGTTCCACGGTTGTTAGTGATGCATGGGCAGCTTGGAGGCAATCTACATCAAATGATGCAGTTGAGGTGAGAGGTATGATCCTTGATGACCGTTTTTGGGCTGATGTTAAATTTGTTGTGGACTTTATTCAGCCCATATGTGAGGTGATCAAATTTGCAGATTCAGACAAGCCATGTTTGGGGGAAATTTATGAAGAAATAGATTCCATGTGCAAAAGAATTAAGCAAATAACAGATGCAAAAGATCCTTCACTATATCCTTTGATAGAAGATAAGTTACATGGAAGATGGAACAAACTTAACACACCTCTTCATTGTGTTGCCTATGCCTCAAATCCTAAATGGCATAATATACAAGAGACCAATAAGAGGGCTCCATATGAGGATAGAGAGGTAATGAAGGGGTTTTGGGCTGCAATAAAAAAGATATATGGCTAAGGTGAGGAAGCATCAATTATAAGGAGTCAATGGAATAAGTTTTCACGTGGGCATGGTGACTTTTCTTCCGTGGAAGCTTTATATGATATGCGAGCAAAGAAAGACCCTATAGAGTGGTGGTGGAACCATGGAGGTGAAACACCTAAATTGCAATCATTTGCAATAAGATTACTCTCACAAGTAGCTAGCTCTTCATCTTGTGAGAGAAATTGGAGTACTTATGGTTTTATTCATTCACTAAAGAGGAACCGATTTGGGTCAAAGAAGCAGAGAACTTGGTGTACATTCATAGCTCACTTCGCCTTCTCTCTCGTGTAGATCTTGCATACAATGAGGGTCCTTCAGTAAAATGGGATCAAATTTCACCTAATGAAGATGTTGCAGCCATAGTGAATGAAGTGGTTGAACCAGATGGCCTTATTGATTTACCCCCAGTTCTACTACCAGCAGAGGAACCTAAGTTAGAGAGTGATGAGTATTTGGAGAGCATCATAGTTGAGGACCTTGACATGGATGACATTGATGTGGTGTAGATGATATGAGATTCAGATATCAGATAGATTTCTGATTTTTGTTTTTTGTTTGCATATCAGCCAATTGAACTATCAATATTTTTGAATTTCAATATGTAATCGAATATGTAATGTCAAATGTGAACTTAGAAGTTGGAACTATGATTATGAAATTTGAAGTATGAACTCTTTTACTCTTTGACACGATGTGACAATGGCATTTGGATTTGAATTTTCAATTTTGTGTATTTAAAGTTCTGTTCATTCTTAAACTTTACTACTGCTATTGTTTTGAAAGTTCAATGTCATTATATTTTCAGATTTTCTATATATTATTAATTTTTATATTAAAAAAAAAATAGCGTCTCCAAGTACCCCCGTCTCCTATTTTCAAAAAAGTGCCGTACCGGTACTGGTACCAGTCTCCCGTACTAGTACCAGTACCAGTCTCGCGGCAACTATGATATCAAGCCATCGTTTTAGTTTAATTTGGCTTTCTATATTGACTTTTGGCAAGTACTTTTATAAGGTTCAAATATGTTAAAAAAATAAGATAGAAGCCTTACTTAGTATTTATGATATCGTCTACTATTTCCCACTAAATTTTCTTTGGATTTATATACATGGAAAACATTATTACAAGCCTAAGGAAAATGATAGTAGTGTGGAATATAAAGAAAAAAAAAACACATCTCTTAAACATTCCATGTTAATGTCCTTAACATCGAACGTAGAAGTTTAATGTCCTTAACATTGAACGAAGAAGCATACCAAAGAACGTGCCTATTTTAATGTCCTTAACATCTATTAAAAATATATGTCCATTCAAGGTTGCCTACCTCTAATTTGCCTTAGCAACTTGATGAAATCTAGCGAATCTTTGATGGTGAAACACATCCTAGCGGCCAATGCTTAGTTCTATGCTAAAAATCAATGAAAAAACTCGATTAAATAGCGATTTCACACGGTTATGGTTTCACGACAGGTTGGTTGGGCAAATTTTTCATGATTTCTACATGATTTTTATGCGATTTTTCCCTTAAAAATCGTTGAACATCATTGAAAGTCCTAGCTGATTAAAACGGGATTTTTTGGGGAAAAAATCATTTCGGCCAAAGATATTCTAAAAATCAGGATTTTTGTGAGTTTTTGAGGATTTATGCTTGTATGGTATGAATCAATACTCACATGTGACTATTGTTGAATGCTGTCCCAAAAAGGGGATGGCGAGGAAGTGGGTTATTTTCCCCGCCTCTTGTATTTTTTATGACAGTTAATCCGTTAATTCCAACAAGGGAAAATGGTTGGAAAAAGGGGTTAGTATATTGAATCAGGTAATATACTACATCCTGATTTAAGGGAGACAATAGGAAGGAATTATCAGTGAATGAGTGCCATACATTGGATGCCAGCCATTTGAAAGAAAGGTTTCTTCATAAATCCATTAATTGAAGCACTTCTGCCTATAATCAAGACCATCAGCTACCATTACAGTGAGGGAAGGGGCCACAAGCAATCCTGTTTGATGGAATATCGTAAGTTAAAAGATTGAGAGATTGTGTCATTAACTACAACTTGAATAGATGTCTGGGAAGGCTTAAATCATCTGAAAATTGGATCAATACCCTAGTCAATAAAGTAATAAAACAAAATGTGAATATTATGGAAAATGAGATGAAATTGTGAATGCATTGCAAGACCTGATGTGGTCCATACATGGATTGTATACTAAAACTAGTAATCGCACCTTCGTGTGCAATGGGTACGCCGAAGATTTGTGGAGATCAATATTTTAATTTATGGTATTATATTTGAAAGATAGAAATTGTAAAATGGGTAGTGTCAAACTTTTTTAAATAAATGGGTAAGCTCTACTGTTCATTGCATTCAATAGTGTAGCAGCATCTGCGATACAGTTTTGACATTTTGTCTTTCAAGAACAAAAACCAGTGTAATTGGTATTTTTGCAAGGGACAATAAATAGTAAAATGGCTGAAAAATGCGAGTAAATATCTACTATATAATTTATAAGCTCTGTAAAGAACAGTGTATTAAGATTAACATGTGAAAATGATTTGATTTGTATTGTAGCTATTGTGAAAATAGCTCTAGCAACCATTTGCTACTATATATTCAATAGTAAATAAAGTTGAGAGGAAAGTTGTCAGCAGAATAGTGTAACAAACGATGTTTGTGTAACAAAGGTCTTAATGGGGAAGTGATAACTTCAAATTAACCATGCATCTTCTTACAAGGATCCAAATAGAACCGAAACAAAACCTCTACATAAAGAAGATAATCATGCTTGCAAACCGAATAATGGCAGATGAAAAACATACCAATATGAAAATGCGAAAAATAATTGATAGCTGTAAAGCATGTCAAAAACAAAAATATTTAAATAAATGTTTTAATAATATTAAATGATCATTAATAATAATAAGACAAAAAAAATCATAGGAAAATTAAATATATATCTAAAATATATTTTAAAATTAATAAATTATAAAATAATGTTGAATAAAAACAATTCCTCAAACAAAAAAATTATAATCAATATAAATAAAATAAACTAACTTAAAAATAAAAAAATTAACACACAACATTAACTAAATTGATAGATCCATAAAAAATTAATAAATTATAAAATAATGTTGAATAAAAAAAATTCCTCAAACAAAAACAAATTAATCAATATAAGTAAAATAAACTAACTTAAAAAAATTAATCAATATAAATAAAATAAATTAACTTAAAAATAAAAAAATTAACACACAACATTAACTAAATTGATAGATCCATAAATAAAATCATAAGAAAATTAAAATATATCTAAAATATATTTTAAAATTAATAAATTATAAAATAATGTTGAATAAAAACAATTCCTCAAACAAAAAAATTATAATCAATATAAATAAAATAAACTAACTTAAAAATAAAAAAATTAACACACAACATTAACTAAATTGATAGATCCATAAAAAATTAATAAATTATAAAATAATGTTGAATAAAAAAAATTCCTCAAACAAAAACAAATTAATCAATATAAGTAAAATAAACTAACTTAAAAAAATTAATCAATATAAATAAAATAAATTAACTTAAAAATAAAAAAATTAACACACAACATTAACTAAATTGATAGATACATAAATAAAATCATAAGACTAATAAGTCAAACTTCCTCCTAATTTTTCTTCTACTGTTTATATTTTTGTTGTTGGAATCATCAACTCAAACATGCTCTCTTTCCCCTCTTATTTTTTCTTATTTCAACTAAAATAAACTTTTCCATCTTTTACTCTTTAATTTCCTCATTTAAAAACTAACATGTGATGATTCTTATTGTTGTTATCATTGTTAGGCAGTAGTCGATCATTTCTCTATTAATTTGCATTGAATAATATGTACAAACTCAAAAAATTGAAGACATTTCCTAGTGTTTCCTAGAGTTGTACAAACTACCACAGCTCAAAAAAACAAGACAAATGTGCACAGCAACAACTTAAACCGTTCCAATATGCTGGAATAATACAACAAAGATAAAGTACATGAGCATTAAACATCATGGAAGATAGAACTTAGACTCTGGCCAAAATAAACTCTTTCATCGCTTATGAGTGAAAACAGCGGAAAAATCATTTAACACAGAATTCCATAGTCTTTTAACCAAGGGGCAATTCCAAAAAATATGTTTCATACATTTAGCCTGTCCCCAACGGACAGTTTAAAGTGTAGTATCTTCCAGGCAATTAACTGAACATCGGCATTGACTTTAGATTTTCAAATTTGAGTAGATAATTTTAACCAAAACTTCTCACTAAACTTTATACTCTGATTCAATGCAATTTTTTTTTAAGGCTGCTAGTGTTTGATTTTAAACAGACTTTCCTTTTTATATTTTAAAAAAATAGGGAAATTTCTATTAGTTTATATAAAAAAGAAGCCAATGGGTGGCAGGTGGCATTCTTAAATTTGTTCACTTGCCTTCTTTATGCTTCCACATTTTGTATGCATGCTTGTTAGGGTTAAATACATGTAACTTTTAGATCCGTGCCTTGTTTATTCCTCCACATTTTGTATACATGCCTGTTAGGGTCAGATACATATAACGTCAAGTGATCTAAAAATGGAAGCAGAGAACAAGACGAGGACAGAGCAGTTCAGTTCATCATTTTAGAGCTGGTGCAAAGGGGCTTTCATGCCCTGGTCCAGAACCAACTGCTAGAGAGGAGATCGTTTCATTTCAGGTTAGTATTGAAGGGTTTTCGGCGGCTGCTGCTGATGCTGTAAATGCAATAGCTGCTGCGCTATCTTCATGTGAGCCATATGCAGAAAACAGAGATTGCCTTAAAATATATGCTCAATTGGAATACTTGAAAAATGAACATGTCTTTTGCATCCATAGCTCAAGAAAAATATAAATTAGAAATCCATACGCATATACCTTCAAGAATCCATATGAATTAATTTAAGAATATGCTTAGTTCAAATCTTACAGAACAGGGTTGTGCATGCAATGCCACATGTTACATAGTTCACGTGCCATGTCTATGCTTCCACATTTTGCAAACTTTCCGCTAGGTTGGTTGAATCAATAACCCTGCTTTTATAGGAAGAATGGTGGAAAGCTCATACTTTAGTCTCAATGTTATCATGCTAGAGTTTTGAATGCTTTTGCTCGTGATTTGTGGAGCCTCTTTGCCACAATCAAATTTGTTACCAAAAAGCTGTTAAAGCATATCAAATTAGCATTTCACTGAAAACTTAAAATGCCGTTATAATTCCTAGTACAACTTATTGTCTTCTTTAGATTGGCACCTACAGTAATTGTTGGATTTTTCCCTAAACTATCGATCCAGCATTCTTAACACACATTTCTGTACAAAACAGAACAGTTCAAATGAACTCCAATGTGAGTGGAGTGAATGTGTACGACATTCTGCAGACCATCCAACGTACAGGACAGCCAGTTCCCATGTAAGTACCTCAGATTTAAGCTAAGATGAATATGTAATAGTTTTATTCGCACTCCAACCCTTAAAGAGGTTAGTATCTAGGTGGTAGAGTGCCTGTCTAAGTAAATGCAAATTTTTTTTTTGCTTAATTGGGTCTGGCAAACTCGAAGAGCTTTCCCGTGGACGAGAAAATGATGAGAGCAACTTCAGAATCACAGAGACGTGAGAGCTCGCTGGCCTTCTTCAACAGTCCCCTTTTGCGCTTGGAGAAAGTCGCACAGTGATTTCCAGGGCTTTGTATCCTTTTTAGCTGAAACAATCCCTTCACAAAATGCAGTTAATTTCTAGCGCAACCGCCATATTTTTGATGAATTCTATGATGAATGGCGTGTTTGTACTATAAAAATTTGAAGTGATCGCTACTGTCATATCGGGGAGAAATACAGCCTGGATGAGTGCCAGAGGATGATTGATGGCGTTGATCGTGACGGAGATGGCATGCACGATATTTTATGAATATAAACTTTAGTTGGCGAAAGGATCAACGGTTGCGAATCATTCCACTGTCTTGCAACGCCCCTCGTGGCTTTTCAACCATCGACGGGCAAAATGAGCTCGCAAAGCGTGGTCGGAATTCTGGTAATGTCGGTAGCAGCGGGGAAAGCAAGAAAAAACGGCGAAAAGCAGCCGAAAAAATGGCGAAAACAGTAAAAAAAAATGACGAAAAATGATGGACGATCAAGATCTATTCTGGATGGTCTTGCAACCTTTTTTTAACCGTCGATAGAGAAAGTGAAATGGCAAACTTCATTGAGGGAACGCCTTCGGCGTAATTAACAGATAATAACAGTCAAAGAGTCTTTGCTTTAATATGTTAGAACTATGTTTAGGGTGTGAACATACTAAGCAGATGTTTGAATTTAGTAAAAAGTGTTGTATTTTGGGTGCCAAAGTTGATCATCTAAATAATTTCTGCATAGATATAATTGTCATACTTATCGATAGAAATAATATTGTGCAGATTTCTAGTAGGGGATTGTATAAACTAACAAGACTTTGATTACATGTGTATTTTTTTTCATGTTAAAATTATTTTAGCTGCTGTGTCATGCCCCCACCATGAGCAAACTACAACAGACTTTAAAGCATGTTATATGTACATGATGGCCGATCACCCTTGTCAAGCCATATATTTATGAAATCGCCCAAATACAGAGTTGCTGGCCCACCACATAATTTACATTGCTTAAAGTTAATATTTATATTAAAGACAGTGAATGTCATTAAAGGAGTTGCGAAGGCTAATGAAGGAGTGATTTTATTAAGGCAGCAAGTAATATTAATAAGCCTTAAAGAGTAGCGATCGATGAAAATCATGAGTGGTAATTAATAAAGGAGCAGCAATGAAGTTTTGAAATGATTATGCTTAACAAAGGCAACAATTAAAGCATAAAAGAGGTAGCACTTAGTTTCACTAATGAGCAGCAATTAAAAGAAGATAAAAGGCAGCGCTTGAGTTTGAAGAGGGACGTGTCCCTTGCCAAAGGACAAATATGCTGAACAGTTATGTCTCTTCCTCCACCATGGAGATATATAAGGAGAGACACTTCCAAAGGAGAGGGGATCATCAAAAGTAATATCTTCTGAATATTGAAAACAAACCAAACATTAAGGCAATAGGAGCAGATCAGAATTAATTACCTGCACTCAGCAGACAAGGGTAGAATCAGCAGTCAATACATTTGCTTCTAAGAATATAGCAGTCTTATGTTTTAATCAATATTGTGGTATGCTCTATCATGATTATTGTGTATAGTGATATTTTATTATTGTATAATCTCTAAGAATCTGGATATATTTATTGTTTGTAATTCTCAACAAACAACCAATAAGTAGGAGTGGGGGAAGTACCAGTAGGGTGAGCAGGTACTAGATTTCTTTCTAAGTACGCCACTCCATGTTGGATGACTATGTGTTTGCCACTTGGGGCCAAGGGGGTGAGTGCCCACCTTTGGGCTTAGAAAGAGGAATCTACGGGCCTCCTATTGTAGCTTTTTCCCAATCTCTACATGGATTGGTTGTTGGGAAGGATTCAAAGAGTCTCAATCATAAGAAGGATGGATAAGACATCATGGATAGGGAAAGCAGGTACAAGTTTATCCACTAAGTATGATACCCAATGTTGGATGCCCATGTGTCTGTGACTTGAGGCCAAGAGGAATGGTATATCTGCTCTTGGGCTTAGCATGGATAGCTTTGGGCAGACTTATCATGTTTCTCATCCAAACCTTATTGTGATTAAACTTCCACTAGGTATTATGGATATTGTGTAGTTTATATAGTTTTAAAATAGTTATGTATTTTTACATGGTTTAAATCATAGTTTGCGGACTCTCCAGGAGTCGCTGCGGACTCGACGGACTCGGGAGTCCATTGGTGAGCCGAGTCGACTTGCCACGAACTCGGGAGTCGAGTCCAAGAGAGTCTTGGGTTGGGACTCGGGAGTCCGACCTCAGGACTCAGGAGTCCTGACCCAAGACTCTCCTGTGTGGCTGGGAGTCAAAAAGGATTAAAAACCCATTTTTTTTTAACTTTTTCTTTCATTTGAACACTCAAGTTTGTGAAATAGAGGTCTGCAGATTGAATTGGGGTTGAAGGAAGCCGAGATTATATGCAAACATTTATAATCTTATGATGTTGTTATACATTGAAACTATGAGTATTTGATGACTATGAATGATTAAATTTCAATTATTGAGTGTTTGATGATCATAATTCATATGACGTGTAATCTTTGAATTATGAGTGTTTGATAATCAAATTAGGCTCTTATGTTCTCTAAATGCATTAATTTGTAAATTTGTTCTTGTTTTTTTTGTAAAACTACGGTTTTTTTTTTCGCCGAGTCCTAGCCGAGTCCGTCTCGAGTCCCAAGTCCGAGTCATATTTTTGGGCTGCTGAGTCCGCGGCAGGTCCGAGTTTGCAAACTATGGTTTAAATAGATAAGACATTCATTATATAAGTTTTGATCATATGAATTATATTTCCAATATTGTCTAACATGATTGTAGGACCTAAGCCAAGTTTTATATTGCTTCAAGCATCTAATTGGTTAGTTATAACCCTAACTACATTAAATTTTTATTCTAGGGCAAGATTTAGGGCAATCCCAAAAAGGGAACATTACATGCTGATTTATTAATTTGAAATTTGGTTTATGGTGTAATACTTTGGGGATTGGAAGCTAGTAGTGAACAAATACATTTTGATAATTTTCTTTGATACAGCTATACATCTTCACTTGCTTCTTATGCTTTTCAAACAACAGCAAATGCTTGGATGGAATTTTTGAAGAGAACCACTCTTTATTTTTCTAATTATTTTTCTTGCACTTTGGGGATTTAATAGTTATCTTCTCACCAATCCTTTATAACTTCTAATATGCTTAGCATTTAAGGAGAACAGTGTTTTGTATATCTGCTTTTGAGACATAGTTAAAGATTTACGAGAAACCTTTACATTTACATATTGCTATACTATAATGCTTATTTCAGGTTGAGGAATTGATCCAAGAAGATTCTCGTATTGATCAATATCCTAAACTAGTGAAAGGGGAGTCTAGAACTGTGCTTGAATGGCAAGGTACTTTTAGTCCTCTTGGTTATTATTTATGTTGACACATTTTTCTAGTTTTAGTTTCGCAAAGGTTATATAATGATAACTAATTAAAATTTACATGTCGAGTGCTATTTGTTTTAAGGGCTGTTTAATAATATATAAATGTGGTTCTCTAAATAAATATCTTAATTAACTTAGTGTAAAGTTCCAAAATTCAAACCTGAAACAGACATCTGTATGTAAAAAATATTAGCAGCCAAAGATGCAAACTACTGTGGGATCACCAGGCAAACTTAAAACAAACACAACTTCAGAATATAAATTATTTATATGTAAATTGATACCAGTACAAATGAAATCTGTAGACTTAGGTGACAAAGCTAGATGAGAAGTCCCAAAATACCTTGACAAACTTCAGATCTCAAAGAACCAAACTTCTGATGAAGATAAATAGAATGATCAGTATTTATTCTTTGGATTGAATATCCAGTAAAAGGATGCTAGTAAAGGCTGAAGTTGCAAGAAAAAGCTCAATCCAGAACTCCCAACAGGGCTGTGATGGAATTCACTGATACAAAAGAAGAGTTTAGATCAAGAAATCCTTAAAATCAGACCCTCAAGCTTTGCATCGATGTCAGCGTGTTTTGAATGAGCTTTTTCACTATAATACATAAGCAATTGCTATTTTAAAGTTTTCAAACTGCACATTTTCAGTTCTGTGCAACTAGGCAGTGGATGTCTGTTATTTGGATGTTTATAGGAGGGTTGGTAATCATGGTAGGAGAAGAGGGATCTGGCATCTGCAAAGGAGATGGCACCATGTGAGAAGGATTAGAGGCCATTTTTGTGCAGAGTAATATAGCTTGAACTTATGAAGAGGCTTTTTAAATTTCTATTATCCTCTATTTCTGCTGATAGCCCAAACAAAAAATGCTTCTGGCAAGATTAGGTTAGAGTTGAGTTTATAAGCTGTACATAATAGAGCATTTTCGGTTGTAAATATCTTGGTATATCATGTGTTCCTTTTATCAACCCTAGCTGTCTGTTTACACAAACATGGGAAGGGAATGGGAGTTGGAGGGGTATATTATATTACTGCATGGGAATCGGAGATGAATTGCTCTTAGAATTTAGAAGGATTTCCACAAGGTAGTTTTAGACTTAAGTGATGATTGAACTTTAAGATTGGTGATTCAACTGGTAGCAGGAAGTGGTGTAGGCATGGTGGTAGAGCTAAGACACTGTTAGTCCTTATTTTTGTTCACCAAGAGGATGGTACAAAACAATGTAGTATACTGGGAAAACCTGTCCGTTTTAAGCTGAAATTTGGACTTGCATCAGGTGAGGCATGGCTGCCCTTGCCTTCAAACTGAGAGAAAACAATAACACATATTGGTTTGTGGGATACTTTACCATATAACAACACATTTTCTTACGACCCACACATTCACAGAGATTATACCGCTATTTGTCTGATAAAGTGTGAAGCAAATGTAGTGGCAAATAAAGTATCGGTTCCCAGTAAGCACATTATTTCAATTCAATTTTGTTTATATATTCTTTGAAATGCTTATGTTACACTGGTCACAAGCATTTACTGAAGCAAGATATATGAAGGCTATGGGATCCTTCCTATTTTATTTCTCTGATGCTAAATCCATTGGATTAGATATGAGTTGTTCCAAATCATTTTGAATGACAGGATCACTTGATGCCTAATTCAGTTTTCAAATAACACTTTGTATGCTAGATCGCAAGGCGGGATATGAATTTAAATAGGTTAAAAAAGTATCGAAAGAAAGAAATTGTATCAATGCCCAAGAATGAAAAACTAGGTCACTGGTACTCAAAAGTATGCATTACAATATTTAATAAGGTGGTGCTAAAATCACTCCAAAAACCAAAGATAACAAATCCAAAGTGAGATATTATATTGGTCAGGGAGCAAAAGAAATAAGAGCTCCATAAACAATCAAGCTAATGAAGTGAAAGCAACATAAAACAAATAATGGAAGCTTACTACACACTGAAATGAGATGAGGAGTTTTTCAAGAGGGAAACCCATAGTGGGGAGGAAACTGTAGTGCATTAAGAAGTTGACAATTGTACAATGAGATCTGTTTTACAATACTTGGAGAACTTTGAAGCATAACATTAATTTGAACATGGAAAAAGAAAGCTTAATAGAGATAACTATTGTCATGATTATGATCAACCTGATTTCTGGAATAACTGTGTGCAATTTTTTACATCAACGTTTCGGATCAAACTCCATGATCCATCATCAGGATGAAAAGCAGAAAGATGTAAAAAATTGCACACAGTTATTCCAGAAATCATGTACACAATATCATGGACTGTGGAAACAAAATGTTATTAATATGATCAACCTTCCAAGTGTGTGCCTCATGTGGTTAATCCCTTGTGTGAGGGATGAGTGTGTGCTAAGTATCCTGGAGGTTTCATATGAAATGTAACTCCAAGATTCCTTTCTAAAAGGACAAAGGAGGTCTAGAACAAAGTGACATTTCACATACTTCCTTATAATATGAATTAGAAATTAATATGAGATCAAACATAGTAAGTTATGACCAATGGTTAATTTAAATAATTGTAAACCTTCTAACACTTCCTCTTAAACTTTATTTGAGGGATTATAATAATCAACTATATTTGAATGAGTTGTCTTTATGTTATACTCTCCCTAGAATTTCTGTCATTCCATGCATATTACAAGATGTGGCAGTTTTATCTCTATAGAGTGGCTTTCTGAAAATATGTGCCACTTGATCATAGAAGTGCAAAATGAAATAAGAAGCATGTTTTGGAAAACTTTTATTTTAAATCAATGTGTTTAGGGCATTTTGAAAATTTGTATTTGATAATGCACTGGACCCATTTTTACAATATGAGAGTGGGTTCATGTTGAGGAAGGTCCAAATTTTCAAGGACTCCTCTAAGCCATACAGCTTCTTTTGGTACATGTGTAAAGTTAAACCCTTTTACTTTCTGCTTAAGTCGAGGATACAGATTTTTGCATCTTACTACTCTTCCATCAAATGGACTTAGATCCTAAAGAAAAACAATAACGACATGTAGACCTATGGTCATTAGGGTCACTAGCCTAATTTTATTAAGTGTAACATGCCAGTGAAAAATAACAATTTGGGAGAAGTATTCAATGCCTAAAATTAACATTTTTGGGTATATCTAATGTTCACACAAATGTATTAAACATGACACACAATGGACAAGATGGACAATGTGCCAAAAGTTCTATGTGTGCACAGGTAGACCTATCAACATCTGGGAAAATATTTGGTGCTCAAACAAGCATCAACAACTGAGTCAAATCCACAATCATCCTCAAATCAACAAATCAACTACTACTTGCAATCCGCACACTTGGAATCTACATCATCAAATCACTCAGCAATCACTCATTCTTTAACATTTCAGGTATGCGACCATCAACAATACATTAAATCAGGTACTGTAACAATCTCTGTCATGTCCCCTTCTAGTTGACATCTCCCAGAGCACAGGATTAGCCTATTATGCGACCCTCATAGGCTGATAGGTTGGATAGAGGGTCATGTTGGTGCTTGGCTCAGCTTCAGTTGTCAGTATTTGATCAGTTGGTTTTCGTTCGGGCTCATTCAGACACTTCTAGCCTGAGTTGCTATTTTTAGCAGTATTTGGCACTCAGTGTGGGACCCTTGCTATTTTTAGCAGTATGGATTGATCACGTGCAGAATCACTTCCTTATTCGTCAGCTTCAGACGGCTCGTGCATCGGGTGAATATTGAGAGAGATATTAATATTTAATTGAATTAATTAAATATTAATTAATTGGAGTTATAATATAAAGTTGTAATATTTTAATATTATGACTTAAGTGATTTTGATGAAGGGGTCGCCCATCATGGAAGGGGGCCATTTGACGATTATAATTTATGATTAAAAATTTGGCTGGAGACTATTGAAAAATTAAACAATAGAGTTCGAACTTTTTAATAATCCCTATTATTGAGGAATTCACACTTTTCATGAGTATAAGGCATTTTTCATTGGAAATCGAGCCATTATGTGTTATTGTGAATTGAAAATTGATCAAGTTTTGACCAGAGCACGGAAGCCAAGGGTTTCAGTCTCAGAGCATTGGGGAACGAGCCATCTCCAGTGAAAGCGATTCAGAGGGTGTGAAATATCATCCGATTTATTGCCAGGCAGAGGGATTTCTTCATTCAGAAGAAATTACAGAGCATTCAGAGATTATTTACTTTCAGAGATTTTAATTGGGGTTTCATCTATAAAGCATATTATCATTGAGGCGCACCTTTCAGAGATAGCTGGAGATTCTTCAGAGGTCCGTACATTTTTATTTATTGCTGCTGTACACAGCCGTACCATCTGTACCAGGCCGTACCATAATTAAGAGGGGCGTATTTTCTCCTTGAAGCAAATCGCCTACTTTTGGACCAGTCTGCCACTGCTAGCTTGGGCGCCTATATTCCTGGCATCATTGTTGATCATCAGAAGGAGGGAGAAAGGAGTAATTATTGCAGCCGTACCAGATCAAGGCCATATTCATGTTGCAGCAAATCAGGTTTTTATCAAATAAAGTGTTGCCTTTTTGATTGCATGTAACTGGATCTTTATTGTAATCATCTCAGAAGATTAATAGATAGTCTGGCATCCTTATTTGCAATAGATTCTGTTATTTCCGGAGTTGAATAATTTTCATAGAATTTATTTTCAATTCCTTGCAAAGTCGCATTATTGCATTTATGCTCAAAAATCACAAAAAAACCAAAATACATCAAAACCATCAAAAAAACAGTCAGATTCAGAAAACAGGGAAACAAGGGTTTCTACAGTGGTATCAGAGCTAAATCCTGCCATCCTGAGGGTTTAGCAGTCTTATGCAGCCATAACAGATTGGGTCTCACAGGTATTACACACGCAGACGTGCTTTGATTGACAGGCAACAGAGTTTGAGCAGGCAGCCAAGAAACATGGCTAACAGGAATGACAGGATTGACAGAACAGATAATTTTAGAACAAAGATTCCTCATAATAATAGAGATCAGGACAATGCTGAGGTTTTGCATGCTCTCAGAGACTTACGAGCAAGTCAACGGCAGTCTAATGATGTATTACAGCAGTTGACAGTAGCACTTCAGAGATTGGGTACTCCGAGGAGACCGTCACCACATCGTGACGATGACAGGAGCGATGCAGGATATCGCAGAGCACCTAGGACAGCCTCACAGACAGCAGATAGGCCCACTAGGCCTACATTTGTGAGACAGGAGGCCGATGAGGTCATGGCAGGTGAGGAGCATGTGGAGTTGTTTGCTGATACACTTATGGCAGCGAACGAGGAGTGGGAGTTGGTACCACCCGAGGTCAGAGAGAGGATTTCTTTTGACCGATTTGTCACTCAGAGGAGAGAACATAACAGAGGTCGACAGGATTGGAGACCTAGACATCAGAACAATGATCTGAAACATGCTACGAACAGGCTCACATTAGCGACGTTCGATGGTAGTGGCAAGGTGACAGCCCAGGCATGGATTAGTAAGCTAGACACATTTCTTACATTGCGTTCGATGGCGGAGAGAGATGCCATCAAATATGCGACATTACATTTGGAGGGAGTAGCTTACGACTGGTGGCACCACGGGATGGTGACCCTACAGCATGATCAGATCACATCCTATCAGGAGTTCGTTGACAGGTTGGTAGAGCGGTTTGACAGGAAGGATCCAAAATCCTACTTCAGAGACTTGGCTCAGTTGAGACAGAGTGGCAGCTTGGAGTCGTATATTGGTGACTTTCAGAAGTTATCAGTTATGGTTTCGAATATTTCAGAGAGACGACTTGTGGTACTCTTCATGGAGGGTTTGATAGAGCCATTGAGAGAATGGATCAAAGCCTTTGATCCTCCTTCATTACAGGAAGCGATGAAGAAGGCACGGAGTATGGAGTTGGCAGCACCTTCTAGTAGATTCAACTCCAGAGGTTCTTCGTCTTTCAGGGACAATAAGGGTTTTAACAGAAACAGAGAGAAGTCTGATTCTAACAAAGAAAAATCAGATTCAAAAAACGATTTGAAGGGTAAATCAGCAGCACCACCTTTGGATCGTGAGGCCCTTAACGATCTACGCAGGAAGAAGCTCTGCTTCTACTGCAAAGGTCCCTATGACGCCAATCACGATTGTCCTTTGAGGCTTAAGGGCAAGGCAAATCGAGTGATGTGGGCGTATTATGAGGATTCGGAGTCAGAGAATTCTGAACAGCAGGAGAGTTCTGAGGAGTCAGAGTCAGAGGCTTCAGAGCCTAAGGCAGAGACAGAGTCAGAGCTTCAGATACAGGAGGCACGCCTATCTAGCATTCAGCAGGAGGGCTCTTTCAGGATTCGTGGAGTGTTGGCAGGACAGAGGGTCATTACCCTACTTGATACAGGAGCCACACACAATTTCATAGATGCTAGATTTGTTGAGAAACGCGAACTCATCACTGAGGAGTTCGAGGGCATTAGGGTTAAGGTGGCCGACGGATACACTCTGAGGTGTGAACGCATGATTAAGGATCTCTCTTTACGCTTGAACAATTATGAATTCAAGGCTGATTACTACGTAGTTAACATGGGAGACATTGATTTGGTCTTGGGCATGAAGTGGCTTCATTCACTTGAGAAAGTCACTCTTCGTCTCAAGGACATGGATGAAATATTCCGAGCCAAATTTTTTCGATTTTTTAACAATTGCAAATTACAACATTACAATCAAGGTACTCGTTAAGGTTAGAAGATAAACCCAAACGTACTAAAGCAACTCTAACCAGTATGGCGCCGATGATGGCGAGCATTGGTCAGAGGATCTAAATTCAAACTGCTTATGCTGAAAGCAACTCTAACCAAGAATGGCGCCGATGATGGCGAGCATATGGTCAGAGGGTCTTCTACTCTAAGTGTCGAAAGGGAACTCAACGTCAAGTATGTGCTACCCAATCCAATGCGGAGTGAGGGGCGACCATATGACGGAGTGATTACAATAACAATGCTGAAAGCTGAAAACACTCAACACCCAGAATGTGCTTGCTAACCCAGAATGGGAGAGTAGCTACCATAGGGCGGAGATTTATCTATTACAACAAGAACTGAAGGAAGAATAAGTATTACAATAATGATGAGCAATAATAAGAACAACTGGTCAGTACTACTCCCAGCTTACAAAGATGTCATAGCCTGCGATATCAAGACTTAAGATGCTCTTTCAAATCCTGCATTCAACAAGGAAGCTTCTGCAAAGTATACAATGGATTCTCAAATCCAACCAGATAAGGAGAATGCAGATTTCTTAAACTGTCATACAAATCTGCACTTTTTGTCATAAAACTAGCAGTCTACAAACTTGAAGAATTGCTCATAACTTCCTCAGATGTTACCCAATTCATGTGAAACGAAATGCCAAGTTCTCTAATGACATAGGCGACCAACACAAGACCCTAAGACTGACCCAAATGATCCATATTTAATTTACACGAATTCCAAAGCAGTCTCAAGAGGTACGGCCCAGCTGAAAGGTTCAACCTCTATTTAAAAATTCAATTCTTAACTAAAAATTCTGAAATCTGAACTAATGAATCGCCCTTCCTAGACAATGAGATTTATGCAATACCCAAAACACTTTTTTTTGTATTGTTTGACTTACAATTAAAAACATGGATCTGCTGTATTAAATGATGCCAAAATGCTGAAAACACTAATATGCCAAAACAGATTTATCAATGCAATAAGCTAAACACAATGCACGAGCTAAATGCAACTCACAGATAGACTGATCACCACTAGTTGTTGTCTTGCAAACAAGAAGCGATGCCCGAGCTAGGAGGCCTTCATTCCTCGAAGCAAACCCAGAGCCAATTCGGCAGCATAACAGTACTGTAGTCCAAAGATAAGAAATGATGCACAACGCCTTCCTTTTATAACTTCCTGTTGACTCTCGAAACCCTAAAATCCAACTCAATGCCCAACCCTAGCTCTTTCTCCAAGATGGCGTCCTTTTCTTTTCAAGCTCAATATTGATATTTTAATTAAAATCAATACCTTGATAAATGCGCCCATATTAAGCTTGCTATGACTTAGGAAAATTCAACATAAATTAAATATACCCTCAATGATGGCGCCACCCTTCAAGTCCACCTTTTAAAATAACATTAAGTTATTTGACTAGGCCAAGGTGATAAAATAACATTTAAAATATAATGTTATTTTTAAGTGAAATAAGCTCAACTCTCCAAAACTGCATTCTGAAGCCTGAAACTGAATACGCCAATTGAGTCAACTGAAGGGAAAAGTCAACTGCCTGAGACCAACCTGCTTACTGCCAAAAATAGAATTTACTAAAAATAGTAAATTCCAGAAAATGCTCTGAATGTCGAGATGAACATACCACTGCGAAGCATTCTGAAAACCTAGAAAGAATCCGCCATTGAATCCACCAACTCTGAGCAAAGACCTCCTCAAAAATAGGAAACCCTAATTTTACCTTCCGAGTAGCCTACGGGTCTCCGGAATAGGCCAACGGTTACTAGAAAGATCATGCTCGAGAAGGGGACATTACAATGGAGATCCGTTTTGATGTTGACGGGAAGACACATATTCTAAAAGCAATTCGGGACAGCAACATCAAAACAATTTCTTTTCGTCGGATGGAGAGGCTCATGCGTCACGACATGGTAGAGTGGGTTGCCGAGTGCACATTGGCACCTATACATGAGGGACAGCAAAAGACTGAATATCATCCCGACATATAGCAGTTGAGGATCAAGCATGATAAGGTATTCAGTGATATTCCACCAGGGAGACCTCCAGACAGCGGCATTGAGCATATTATTGAGCTTGAGGAGGGCGCTAAGCCCGTTATGATTACGCCCTATAGACATCCTAAGCGGCTGAAGGATGAGATCGAGAAAACGATCAAGGAGTTACTTGCTATGGGTCACATTCGGCCTAGCAAGTCACCATTCGCTTCTTCAGTTGTGTTGGTAAAGAAGAAGGATGACACATTATGCATGTGTATTGATTATAGAGTCCTGAATAAGAGGACGATCAAAAACAGGTATCCGATACCGCGTATAGACGAGCTTATTGATGAGCTCCATGGTGCATGTTACTTCACTAAAATTGACTTACGGTCAGGGTATCATCAGATCAGGGTCCGTGAGCAGGACATAGAGAAGACTGCCTTCCGATGTCATTGTGGGCACTTCGAGTTTGTAGTGATGCCATTTGGACTCACTAATGCGCCAGCTACATTTCAGTCCACGATGAACAGGGTTTTTCATTCACTGCTGAGGAGATTCGTATTGGTCTTCTTCGATGATATCCTTATATACAGCAGGACTTGGCAGGAGCACTTGGCTCACCTGGAGACCGTGTTGAGTATTCTAGAGAGGGAGTCCTTGTACGCCAAGGAATCCAAGTGTGACTTGGGAATGACCGAATTGTTATATTTAGGTCACATTATCAGTGCAGATGGATCCTGAAAAGATCCACGCTATTATTGATTGGCCTACACCGGCAAATCTGACACAGTTGAGAGGATTTCTAGGTTTGTGTGGGTTTTACCGTAGATTCGTGAATGGTTATTCACGACATGCAGCCCCTATGACATATTTATTGAAGAAGGGTGCATTTTGTTGGACTCTTGAGGCACAGGAATGCTTTATGAGATTTAAGGAGTTGATGACTACATGCGCTGTATTGGCACTACCAGATTTTTCGAAGCCTTTTGAGCTTCAGTGCGATGCATCAGGTGAGGGCATTGGGGCAGTGCTTATGCAGGACAAGCACCCTATAGTATATGAGAGCCGTAAACTCAGAGGGCCAGAGAGACTGTACAACATTTACGATAAGGAGATGCTCGCTATTATGCATGCCTTAGCAAAATTTAGGCAGTATCTTGTTGGCAGCAAATTTTGCATCAAAACCGATCATAACAGTTTGAGACACTTCTTGGGGCAGCGAGATCTCAATGATCGTCAGCAAAAGTGGGTGAGCAAATTACAGGCATACGACTTTGATATATCTTTCATTAAAGGCACCCAGAATGTTGTAGCTGATGCACTTTCACGCAGGCCATATTTGAGCTCTATGGTTCACATTTCAGAGGATTGGAGGCATATGATTGTGGCAGAGTATGCCAAGGATACTTGGGCCTCCAGCATTGTTGAGGGATCGACGATTGATACCAGGTACACGCTTGTAAATGACTTGATCATTTACAAGAATAGGATATATTTGATCCCAGGTTCAGAGGTGTTATCATGCGAGCTGTTCACAACGTGCCTACAGCAGGACATCCCGGGTATTTCAAAACCTATAGACAGATTCGGGAGAGATTCACATGGAAAGGACTCAAGGCAGATGTTCTTCAATATGTGCGTGAGTGCCTTGTTTGTCAGCAGAACAAGCAGGAGAACACGTACCCGGCAGGATTATTGCAGGCACTTCCGATTCCTGATAGGAAGTGGGAATGCCTGTCGATGGACTTTATTATGGGTTTGCCTAAAGCCCAAGGGCGAGATTGCATATATGTAGTTGTGGATCGGCTAACGAAGTATGCCCACTTCTTTCCGATTACCACTACCTACACAGCTACACAGGTAGCAGAGGTCTTCTTTCGTGAGGTATTCAGACTACATGGGTTGCCTCGGAGCATCGTGAGCGACAGAGATAGTCGGTTCTTGAGTCACTTCTGGCAGGAGGTGTTCAGACTCTGTGGGACCGAGCTTACACCGAGCACCAGTTACCACCCGCAGACAGATGGGCAGACGGAGATAGTGAATAAGTGGGTGGAAGGGTACCTCAGAAATTATATTGCAGGGCAGCAGAAGGCGTGGGTCAAATGGATTCATTTGTGTGAGTATTGTTACAACACGACATTCCATATGACCATTCAGATGTCACCTTTCATGGCGTTGTACGGTTATGAGGCGCCGAGTTTTCTGGATTTGCTACTAAGTGATAGTAGAGTGCCAAGTGCTGGAGACTTGTTGCAAGAGAGTCAGGATACTATGAGGGCTCTCAAGGAAAATATCGCCAAGGCACAAAATCAGCAAAAGCAGTATGGATCAGAAGAGAACCAGAGGCATTTTGAGGTGGGTGACATGGTTTACTTATGCTGCAGCCCTACCGTCATCCACTCTTAGGAAGAGTGGGTCGAGAAGTTTAAGCCACGATATTACGGTCCTTTCGTGATCCCGGCGGCGAGTTGGAGAGGTGGCTTATGAGCTTGAGCTTCCAGAGAGCAGGTACACAATGTATTTCATGTATCACGCCTCAAGAAGGCGTTGGGACACCGTGGTGGTACCGTCTCCAGCTCCTCCCTTAGATGATGAGGGAAAGTTGATCTTAGTACCGAGTCTATCTTGGAGTACAGAGAGGCAGCTATGAGGAGGACTATCGTGGAATATCTAGTGAAATGGAGAGATTTTCTTGTTGAGGATGTGCCACAGAGCGAGATATTCTCAAAGATCCGGAGTTGAGATTGCTTGAGGACAAGCAATTTCTGTGAGGGCTGGATCATGTCCCCTTCTAGTTGACATCTCCTAGAGCAATGTGATTAGTATTATGCACCCTGAGGTTGATAGGTGGATAGAGGGTCATGCTGGTGCTTGGCTCACCGCCTGTCGCAAGATTTGATCGCTTTGGCTTTCGCTCGCTCATTCAGTACACTTCTAGCCCGAAGGCTATTTTTAGTAGTATTTGGCACTCGTGGGGACCCCGCTATTTTTAGCAAGATGGATTGATCACGCAGAATCACTTCCTTATTCGTCAGCTTCAGACGGCTCGCATCGGGTGAATATTGAGAGAGATATTAATATTTAATTGAATTAATTAAATATTAATTAATTGGAGTTATAATATAAAGTTGTAATATTTTAATATTATGACTTAAGTGATTTTGATGAAGGGGTTGCCCATCATGGAAGGGGGCCATTTGACGATTATAATTTATGATTAAAAATTTGGCTGGAGACTATTGAAAAATTAAACAATAGAGTTCAAACTTTTTAATAATCCCTATTATTGAGGAATTCACACTTTTCATGAGTATAAGGCATTTTTCATTGGAAATCGAGCCATTATGTGTTATTGTGAATTGAAAATTGATCAAGTTTTGACCAGAGCACGAAAGCCAAGGGTTTCAGTCTCAGAGCATTGGGGAACGAGCCATCTCCAGTGAAAGCGATTCAGAGGGTGTGAAATATCATCCGATTTATTGCCAGGTAGAGGGATTTCTTCATTCAGAAGAAATTACAGAGCATTCAGAGATTATTTACTTTCAGAGATTTTAATTGGGGTTTCATCTATAAAGCATATTATCATTGAGGCGCACCTTTCAGAGATAGCTGGAGATTCTTCAGAGGTCCGTACATTTTTATTTATTGCTGCTGTACACAGCCGTACCATCTGTACTAGGCCGTACCATCATTAAGAGGGGCGTATTTTCTCCTTGAAGCAAATCGCCTACTTTTGGACCAGTCTGCCACTGCTAGCTTGGGCGCCTATATTCCTGGCATCATTGTTGATCATCAGAAGGAGGGAGAAAGGAGTAATTATTGCAGCCGTACCAGATCAAGGCCATATTCATGTTGCAGCAAATCAGGTTTTTTATGAAATAAAGTGTTGCCTTTTTGATTGCATGTAACTGGATCTTTATTGTAATCATCTCAGAAGATTAATAGATAGTCTGGCATCCTTATTTGCAATAGATTCTGTTATTTCCGGAGTTGAATAATTTTCATAGAATTTATTTTCAATTCCTTGCAAAGTCGCATTATTGCATTTATGCTCAAAAATCACAAAAAAACCAAAATACATCAAAACCATCAAAAAAACAGTCAGATTCAGAAAACAGGGAAACAAGGGTTTCTACAATCTCATGCAAAAACTGTCTGCAACTCATCCATCAAATCAGGTACTCATTTACTTGACAATCAATACTGCTCAAAATCTGATATTCAACAATCAACAAAACTTGTAATCTGACCAAGAAAATCTCAAAATCTGACCTCAGATGATCACCCTGTCAGACAAGAGTGGATAACCATTGCATAGAACCCCCCTGAAAGGGAAGTACATGAAATCGACAACTCAAATCATCATGGAAATCTGTATAGATAGATGCACAATTCAGTGACACCCTTTCAGGTTTTTGTTATGAGTCTTTGTTAAGCTGCCCTTATGGGTTTTCAACTTACAAATCAAGTGAGTAAATGTGGGCCTCATCTGTCATACCAAATTAACAAGAGGCAATATCTCAATCTCCATAGCCTCAAATAATCAAAACATGTCAATAGGGACCATCAACATCATGGGCTACATATCCAATGTCCTCAAGAGAAAAAACAATTACTCTGCTCAACAAACATTTTATCTCATCAAGAAGGTCATCATCATCAGTATCACAATCAGAATGGGAAATCTTAGGAATTGGATCAACAACAGGAAACTCCAACTGATCACAAAACATATCATTGATTTAATCAACACCATTGGAACAAGTTGTGGGTACACAATCGTCCTCTTTGGGAATTGAGTTCAATTCTTCAATCCTCGCAGCAAATGGTCGCTCTTCAAATAGACCAAGAGATGTCTCAAGAACAGAAACATCGACATCAAGGCTAGAAACTAAAGTAGTATAATCAGTAAGATAGTTTTTTGGATTAAACTCTACAATAAATTTTCTCATTAATGTTTTAGATCACACTTCATGATCCATCACAGGAGAAGAGAATGTAAGATGGTGAATTGCAGACCTTTACCAACTAAGTAGAGGAGGGAGAGGTGTTGTGGAAGTGAAGAGACCACAAGGAGTAGAATAAGAAAAATAAGAAAGAACAGAAAGGGTTATTAATGACAGAAGATATGTGGAAAGGATAATGTAGTAAGGCAGAAAACAAAATCAGTATAAAATTGAAGTTAGGAGACGTGCACACAAGCAACATGTACACCTAATATATACATGTATAGAGGGCATGCAAACCAATAATTATGCTCATAGATAAGTAAATGAGAAAATAAATGTAAAAGGCTACACAAATACAAATAACCAAACATATAAGAATGAAAGAATAAGAAGAATAAAAAGAAATACAAACCTCTATATATGTATGTGTAAATACATACATACATACAACCCAAAAAACTATGTCAACGTACCCATTTACTTGCACGCACGTGCACATGCTCACGTGCGCACACACACACACACACTGTCACACACTCTCTCTCTCTCTCTCTCACACACACACACACACACATATTCGGACTTGGCAAACTGATTTTTGACCTAGACTCGGACTTAGTGCCCCAAGACTTGACAAATTGAAAAAGCAATGAAATATAGAGATTTTTAAGGATTTAAAACTTGTTTCATGCAATCTTTAATAAATAAATTTTAAAGACACAATAAACTAATCAAATAGAAGCTACTGTGATCACATACACAAGTATACATCGATCACATGAGTATAAAAACAGATTTTAGTTGAAGAAAACAACATTGTTAGATAATAGAGGCAAATTTCCATTATTTTTTTGTTCCAAATCAACAGTAGGCTGCTCCAAATCAACAGTAGGCTCTTCCAAATCCTCTGTAGGCTTTTAGATGCACTATGGGTTGATACAAATCTGCCCAAACGGTCTTCAATCATCACTTCATGTTCACTCTATGTGCCTTTTTTCTTCAATGGTATGTTTTTTTGCTCGAAAATTAGTTTTTTTCCTTGTGCTTGAAAATGAAATGAACGCACTTTTAGGTTGTGAGAAGTCATTATAAGTCTCTTTGTTTTTCTTTTTACTTCTTTTTACTTGCCACAACCAAGTCTTCCCCTCGAGACTTGTTGGGAACTTATGACCCGTTTAGTGCCAGCAATCTTGTTGGGGACTTATGACCCATTTGGGGACTTATGACTCACCAAGCTGTGATGTCCCCAACTCAAGCCATGTGGCTTAACGATGCATGGGCTGTCCTTTCCTTGGATTACCCAAGAGGAAGAGGATGTAGAGCATTATTGGGTAAGTGTGGAGTCTTTGGCTTGTATCCTATTCTATTCTTAAGTTGTGGGCACATCCTTTTATGCAACTTAAGTGACTCTTAGCCTAAAGACTTATATTTCCCCTTTTTGAGTTTAATGACTTAAGAGGCATGTACTTTAAGTGATTTTTATTAAACATGTGCAAAAAGGGTAAAGGGGGCATTGGAAAATAAGGAGTCTATTGACTCATTTTTGAGGGTTTTATTTGGAGCATTGGATTGGGCTTGCAATGAATCTATGGCTGAGATTAAATCATTCTTTTGGGAGTCACTATATAACATCTTAGGGCTCTTTTGGAGTTCATTATGTTATTAGTTTTTCTCTATTGTTGCTACAATCTTTGGCTTAAGGTCTGAGAACCCTTCGAGTATCCCTAGTTTTGGACAGACATATGGGCTCCCCCTAGTCAGAAGGGTGTGTTTCGGTGGAAGGGCTTTGGTCTGTGATGCCCTAGCACATCATTTTCAGAGCTGCATTTTGTTAACAGGTTAGGAGGCCATTTTGGAAGATGAGTTTCAAAATACCAGGATCAGATTTGGATTATCTACAGCCATGTATCCTCCTATTTCTGAGCATCATTGAACTAATAAAAGAAAGGACAAGTGGGGACAGACTCAACGTTGGTTTATTGGGGTTTTAGTAAAGGTGGATAGGGTTTGAAGACATTTCTGAGGTATTTGTGCTTAAATCTGCATACTACTAATCATATTCCTCTCAGAAAATTATAGAAAAATCAATGTAAGCTATTTCTAAAATTTCTGGGCAGTTTTTAGTTTGTTTTCTATAACTTTTTGATATTCAGAAATATTCAGAAATTCTATTAATTAGCAGAAAAATGAGAAAAATATTTTGAGCATAGATTTGAGTTTGTTGAAGGGTTATCTATTTGCAAATAAAATTTCAGAATTTTCTATTGCATATTTTTGGAGATATTGTTTTTTTTTTTCCATTATCCCTATTTTAGGGATATTACAATGGTATCAGAGCTGCATGTCTTGACAGCCTGCTTGGGTTGGTTGTATGCATGGGAAGGGTGGTCATAACCTTGAAAAACAAAAGGGAATAATGGATAGCAGTGATCAACCACCAACATCAAGTGAAGAGGAGGTAAAACATATGTTTGCAGAAATGCTAATACATTTACAAAACACCAATCTGTATTTAAGTCAGATGGCTCACAACACAACGCATGGAAGAAACATGGTGCATGTGGAGAGAGAGGACAGTAGCAAAGCTACAGAAAATAATAAACACTCTACTAGAAAACCTTTGGGTTCATCACAATCTAGACCTTTCATGCCTACCTTTCCAAAAGAGGATGAGCCTATACAGGAGGAACCCATCGAGAACAATGAGGATGCTGAAATTTTGGCTAAGTATCAAGCTTTGGGGACAGATTTTCAGTCAACTATATCTTTTAGAGACTATTTGGAGGTCACCAAACGTTCAAAGCCAAAGCAGAATCAGTGGAATCAAGTGAAGCAGAATTATGGGCTGCAGAAAAGGTTGGGTCGTCTATCCTTGTTGAGCTTTGTGGATCATCCAAGGGTACAACTAGAGCTTGGATTCAAAAATTAGATACTTACCTTGCCTTGAATCAGATGACAAAGATTGAGGCCATCAAATTTGCCACCCTTCACCTTGAAGGAGTGGCACATGAGTGGTGGTATCTTGGTTTAGTGACACAGGGTCATGGTGCGATAGTTTCTTATGATCCGTTTTGCCCTACATTGATAGAGTGGTTTGACTGCAAGGATTCAAAGGCGCAGTCCAAAGAGTT
This sequence comes from Sequoia sempervirens, assembly GCA_007258455.2. NCBI lineage: Eukaryota > Viridiplantae > Streptophyta > Pinopsida > Cupressales > Cupressaceae > Sequoia > Sequoia sempervirens. The sequence goes on from VDFB02375399.1 coordinate 184,518, forward strand.
GGCTCAGTTGAGATAGGTTGGGACACTTGAAGCATACATTTTAGAATTTCAGCGGTTGTCAATAATGGTTTTTGGTGTGGCTAAGAGGAGGTTGACTTCTTGGTTCATAGAGGGTTTTTCAAAACCTCTCAGGGGTTGGGTTAAAGCTTTAGATCCACCATCCTTACAAGATGCTATCAAGCGTGCAAGAAACATGGAGCTATACACACCAAAGGCTAGATTTCTCAACAAGTTTCCGTAGAGACCCTTAACGTAGAATTTTCCACAAAAGAGGGAAAAGAGACCAAAGTTCTCTAGACCAGGCTCTAGCTGGGGAGTTTTCTAGACCGGTTGGTGGGGCACCTTATGATTCAAGGGATGAATTGAAACGAAAGAGGCTTTGCTTCAAATGTTGTGATTCTTGGACACCTAGACCTAAGTGTAGGAGTGGGGGCAAGGCCCATTGGATTGAGCTCTTCGAGGAACCTAGTGATGATGAGTTGGAGACACAAGTCCTTGATGAGCAACATGAGCAGATGGATGGGGAGACGGGCATAGATGAGCATTAGGATGATTTGGCACAGATGGATGGTGCGATTGCAACTATCATTGGGTGTTCAATGGTTGGATTCTATAAGTCCTTATGTCATGGACTTTAAGACTATGCGATTGATCTTCACAACAGATGGTCGAAAGGTGGTATTACAGGGCTTATCTTCAAATGCTCCTAGAGTCATTTCAGCTAGGAGGATGGGGAGAATTTTTCAGCTGTCAGAGGTTGAGTGGGGAATGTAGTGTTTCATTTCAGATAGGACTACTGATACAGGACAATGTGACTATCATATTGACATATAGGGCTTGTTGGACAAGCATAGTGTGGTGTTTTCAAATCTATTGTATGGTCTACCTCCAGATCGTGGTTTTGAGCATGTTATTGAGCTTGTGGATAGCAAGCTTGTTGTTATTCTTCCCTATTGTCATCCTAGACGATTCAAGGATGAGATTGAGAAGACTATTTGGGAGTTGTTGGATGTAGGTGTCATGTTCCCATTTTTGGAGTGATCACTAGTCAAGAAGTTGATTAGCCTATTAGCCATTCCCGTAGGCTAATCTAGTTGGATAGGGAATGATTTGCTGCAATTGGTCATATTTTTATATTATTGGCCAATGGAGATAAAGGGAATAATATTAAATTAATTATTTATAACGTTATCTAAATAAATTAAATCCTAAAGGTAACTTTATTTTTATTAATTTAATTAAAGTGACTTAAATAAAAGAATAAAATATTATAAAGTCACTTTAGGAAATATTAAAGTATTCTTCTAGAAGGTGGAGTTAGTTACAAGTTGGCTTCTTCTAGAAGATTCAATTGAGCCTTTAAAAGGAGTTGAGTGCAAGTCATTTGGCCATATTGTGGATTTGATAAACTTGAGTTTTCTCTATCTTCAACTGAGTATTTAGTTGCAGCCATAGTTCCATGGAGTTCCTGACGGGGGGACATGGGGACGGGTTTTGGGGATGGGGGGACCAAGGGCCTAAGTTTGGGGACGGTAGGGGCACAGTGGCGGCATGGCGGGAAGGTGCTGAAATACATATAGTACTTGAAAAAATAGTCATAAAAGATGTATAAGTATAAGAATTTTACATCTCGGAGACAACTAGGGCTGCCCTAGACATCTTGAGGACACCCCAATGTCCTCGAAGTTCAAGCGGCATCTTGGAGACGACGACATTGGTGGTGGTGGTGGTGGGTTGGTGGGGGGACGTCCCCCCCAAGTCCCCAATTCTTTGAGATGGGGACATCTAGGAAATGCAAGGTTTTGGGGGGGTGGGGTGGCGTGTAGCCAACTCTGAGGACGAAAAACCTTGGAGAATTGTAGGTCGGAGAAAAACCCAATCCTACTTGTGAAGTGGATTCATCCAGGGTTCACTATTGGGCATATTTGCAGGTTTTACAATATTTTTGGAGCTTCAACCAGATAGGGTTTGAAGATTTATTTGCAGGTTGAAGTTGCAGATTTGAGCTTATTGAATCATATTTTCATGAGATTTGGGATGGCTAGGGTTTGTATTTGCCGGAGCAGAATTTTACCAAACTGGCCACTAGGGTTTGATACCCATTTTTGAGGTGTTTTGCAGATTTTGGGGTTTTAAAGAATTTTTATGCATTTTTCAACTTGGACGACTTGATTTAGGGACTTTTTGGCATCATTTGAAGGCGGTTTCAGAATTTTTGGAGCTGTCCCTGATTTTAAATGAATTTTCCTCTATTTTGAGTGACTAGGGTTTTGAGGAAATTGCGGATTTAAGTTTCAAATTTCAGTATTTTAATTTCAGATTGTTGGAGCTAGGGATTGGAGACTTCAATTGGCATCTTTTGGTCTTATTTCAGCCTAGGGTTTCTAGGGTTTCATATTTTCCCTACCGATTTGCATTGGAGAAGGTTCAGACATTGTTTAGGGGATCAAATTGAGCTTCATTTCCAGATTTGCTTTGGAGGAGTTGCTGTCTGAAAATATTCAGAAAATCAATCCATTTTCCAGTCATTTTCTACTTCATATCATTGCTTTTATTGTCCAATATGACTTCTTTGTAATCGGGTATGTTTGCATTGTCAATAAACTCTCTTTTGATGTGAAAATCAGACTTGAATAGCTTGCTGTTGCACAAAGAGATGGTAAAAAATCGAATGAATTATTTACAAAGAGGAATGTACATAAATAGTTTACAAAGATTTGATGTTTCTAATATGAAACAATCGATCAGAGATAGGAAAATAAAATTTCTAATATATACATTAAGTGACACAATTGACGATTAAATAAATAATTTTAATTATTCTAATACCCTCCCTTAATGGTCAATCTGTCAACTACACCAAGATGCCCTCTGAATTTGACAAACTTATCTGGACTGAGCGACTTGGTGAGAATATCTGTTGTTTGATCCTCTATCGGAACATACAACAATTGAACTGATCCGTTTTCAACAAGCTTCCGAATGAAATGACAATGAGTTTCCACATGCTTGGTTCTTTCATGGAAGACTAGATTTTTGGCAAGTTTGAGAACTCCTTGATTATCACAGAACAAGGGAGTCGGACCTGCTTGAGATATTTGCATATCCACAAGCACTGGCGAAGCCAAATTGCCTGACAAGCTGCCTTAACTGCTCCTTGATACTTTGCTTTTGTCGAGGAGAGAGCCACTACCTACTGCTTTTTACTAGTCCATGTGATTGCACTAGATCCCAAATTGAACACATACCCAGATGTTGATTTCCTGTCATCAACTGAACCTACCCAATCTGAGTCCATGAAACCAGAGAGTTTAGGATCGTGACTCCTAGTGTAAAGAAGTCCATGATCAGAAGTGCCCTTCACATAACGCAGCACACGCTTCGCTACTACCCAATGATCAGCCTTGGGGGCTGTCATGAAGCGTGAAATGTAGCTCACTGCAAAACTAAGGTCAGGTCTAGTGGCAGTGAGATAGATGAGGCTGCCCACTAGTTGCTTGAACAAGGATTCATCTACTACAGGTGAGTCGGTTTTAGCTGACAACTTGAGCCCTTTTTCCATGGGTGTGGAGGCAAGTTTGCAATCCCGCATTCATAACTTATCTAGTAGACTTCGAGCATATTTGGACTGGGAGATGAATATACTGCTCTTTGTCTGCCAAACCTCAACACCTAAATAGTAATGCAAAAGTCCCAAATCTGTCATGTCAAATGTGGTACACAAATCCTATTTGATTTCAGCGATCGAATGTGCCAAGCTGCCAGTAATGATCAAGTCATCCACATAGGCAACAAGAATAAGAATATCACTACCAGTATGTTTGACATACAGATTATGGACTCCTCTGAAAACTATGATCTGTGAGGTACTTGTCAATCTTGATGTACCGAGCCTGAGGAGCTTGTTTCAGACCATAGAGTGCTTTTACCAGTCTGCACACCTTGTGTTCTTTACCAGCAACCTTGAACCTTGGAGACCGCGTCATGTAGACATCTTCCTTCAACTCATCGTTGAGGAAAGCACTCTTAACATCCATCTGAGGGACTTTCCAACCAAACTGGGCTGCTAAGGCAAGGACGAGCCGAATGGTACTCATCTTGGCTATAGGAGCAAAAGTCTCCTCATAGTCAATGCCTTCCTTCTATGAGAACCCCCTAGCAACGAGACGAGCTTTGTACTTGTCAAGGGTTCCGTCAATTTTGTATTTAACCTTATACACCCATTTGTAGCTAATGGGCTTCTTCCTCGGAGGAAGATTAGAAAGGACCCAAGTGTGATTCTTCTGAAGACTTTGGTATTCAGCCTCCATAGCCTTTTTCCACTCAAGAATTCCTTTAGCCTTTGAATATGTCTAAGGCTCATAGACACTGTGAATGTTGGCCATGAGAGCAAAATTAATTGTATGCTGTTGTTTGGTCTTGTTTCTGGACAATCTACCCTCGATGAGCTCATCATGAAGATCACCAATAGTATTAGCCCACCATTTAGGTCAGAGAGTAGAAGTGCCAACATTAGATGTAACAGGAGGAGGTGGAATGGGTTGTGGATGTGGAACAGGTTCATCAAGTGGAAGATCAACATCATCCAAAGGAAAATCAGTTTGAGCATCATCAAAAGCGGAATCTGCATCTGCATCATCCCTCCCATCAGGTGGACCTAACGGAAGATGGACAGCCAAATCAGAAGCCTTCAAAGGCCAATCCTCAAAATGCTACACAGACAAGGAAAGGTGAAAAGGTCCTCGTTCTTCATCAAAGACAACATCCTGACTGAAGATGAGACGATTAGTGTCTACATCAATCAATCAGTAAGCCTTATGGTTGTCACTATACCTTGTGAACATAAGCTTTGGACTCTTGGAATCCTACTTGGAGCGCTTGGCATATGGAATCCATACATATGCTAAAGAGCCAAAGATTTTTAGATGGCTGATCCTAGGTTTGCGCCCAGTCCAAGCTTCCTCAGAAGTCTTCCCCTTAACAGCGTGGATAGGAGACCGATTAAGGAGATAGATAGCAGTGTAGACTGCTTCTGCCCAAAATTTATTAGGAACACTCGTATGTTGTAACATGGAGTGGGCCATCTCAGTGATTGTACGATTGTGCCACTCTACAACACTGTTTTGCTGAGGAGTGTAGGGTGTGGTTAACTAGACGTTTGATGCCATGTGTATCACAGAAGTTGGAGAAAGCAGTAGAAAAAAATTCCCCCCCATTATCTGAACTAAGAGTGATTATGCAACAACCAAACTCTTTTTCTACCAAGGCCTTTGTTAATTCCTTGAGTTCAACAAGTCTGAATTTTCTTTAAAGGTATTTGATCTACAAGAGCAGAACATTTATTGATTTCAATGTCTCCAATTGTGGATCGGATCTACATTAAATATATAAGGAAGAGACACATCCCATGAGCGGACATGTCTCCACAAAGTGGAGGCATGTCCGTTCATGAGATGTCTCATGAATTGTGCCTTTTCATCTAAACTAAACACCCGATCAGCAATTCGGAGTTAGTTACTTAATAAACATAAATGCTTTACTAAGTTCGATCTGATTTTATCTTGCACAAATAAACAATATCCAATCTGGAAATGATCACCGATAATGATGCTCGATCGGGATCCTATATGAAACATGAAATGCTAATAATCCGCAATTAATAACCTCTAAATGCAGATCGATAATATACTTGGAATGTAGTAGATTTCGCTATAAATGATGATGTCTACAATTAATATATATGTGTACATATTGACATACTGACATATATATACACACACACATATGATCATCATTTCTATATCTGACCGAAGCTACCATATTTCAACACTCCCTCTTAGCTAGGGAAGATAACACTAACCAAGTATATAGTGATATCACCTTACTCGTGATATCAGAAGATATTGTATGCTTCTAAGAGAGTCAAGTCACTTGACATTCTTCATAACACATCTTCATTATGGTATGTGCACTAACATCAAGTCACATGATGTCTACCATAATTCATGGCATATCCATTGATATATAATTATCCACCATGATTATCTCTTAAGGATCACAATGATCTTCAACTGATATCAAGTCCCGTGATATTCATCAAAAGTGTCCAAGAGATACTATCATGACATGTCCACAGATATCAAGTCACATGATATCTATCATGAGAGTTCAACTCATCATTGTAGAGTCGTCACTTTACAATGTCAAATACAAGTGTTCATTATTGAAAGATCGTCACCTTTCAATAATGTACATAGGGGGAGTAGGCCCATAAGGTCATGGAGTCACACACATGACAAAAGAGTTTTCACATTAAACATCTTTATATATTAGTACAATTTATAAACAATTTGAATTTCAGAGATAAATATCAAATTACATTTCAACCATACCAAGTTTCTTCCTGAAGTGTTCTACCTTGATTCGGGAGAGAGGCTTGGTGAGAATGTCTGCAGTTTGATCATTTGTACTAACATACTCCAACTGGATCACTTTCCTTTCTACCATATCTCTTACATAATGATAGGGGATCTCAATGTGCTTAGATCAAAGAGTCCCACAAGCAATTTACGAAGCCAAACTGCTTCTCTTGCTCCCATAGAGGCTGCAATGTATTAAGCTTCTGTTGAGCTTTGTGCAACTGAAGACTGTTTTCTGCTACACCAGGATATCATCGTAGACCTCAACCTGAAACAACATCCAGAGGTACTCTTTCGATTATCTTCTTTAGGTTTAGTAGGCTCCCTCTGAATCTTCAAGCACTTGCATCAACCTCCTGACCTCATCGTCCAAGATTGCTTGCAACACATGCTTTAGGAAAATGTTTTCCAGTGCACACCTCTGGTACTGTAGAGAGTTCAGGGTAGACCTCCTCGACCTCATAGCAGATCACTCTATCCAGAATAGGTTTGTGGAGCTACCAATATCAAATCCAGATGACAGTCTTAGAGCAATTTTGATCTCAGCAGCTGAAGAGGACTTTCAAGGGTTTAAAACATGGCCTTGCAACACTGCAACCTACACTTCTTCTCAGTGAGTTACATAACTCCCTCTGGCCACCAACTCAGTCCCATGGCTGCAAATTGTAACTTCACGCTTGATCATTTCTTTGGTCGGCATGACTTCCTCACAAGATGCCTCGGGCTTTTCATCACTAAGCAATCTCTCATCACGTTGTCCTGAAAGCATTTTAGAGAGAGATTACTAACAGTTTATAATTATCCAAAGAAATATTAAAGCTAGAATCATACAAGGTTTACTATCTTAGGTTATAATATGAATACATAAGAATTTATGAACAACATTAAAACATGAATAAGTAAATCAACCTAAAGGGAAATATATCAAAGGATCAGAATGAAGGGATAAAGAAACTTATCTTTATTGAATTCTGATATAAATTTTCCTTCCATCTTTTACTCCTCTCGAGAGTGCAAATCTCAGTACAACAGAAGACAATCTGCACAACACACATTATGCAGCCATCATATTCAATATCGGACCAGCCTTCTCAAGGCAACATTGCAGTCCAAACACAGAGAATTTTATCGAAGTGATCATCCAATCACAACGAAAATATGCAGTTCTCTTTTCATCTCAGAGTCACACTCAAAGATCTTCACAATTTCAAGGAATAGAGGTATCTCCACAGGACTTGTCACAAAGATCTCTTATTCAAGAGAAACTGCAATTTTGACTAAACACACATGATTCAAATAACCAAAGTCAGATTTGCACAACTTAGCAAACTGAAATTTTACCCTAGATTTCAAAAATCTAAACAGAAGGATACTTATCTCGATCCACAATCTTCCTTCATCAGGTTCAAGGCCACTCAAGCCTGAACACGACTCCGAATAGATATTTCCTTCAGTGATAGAATCATATTTTCTAGACAGGTAGTAATATCTTTATGCAATTGTATGGCAACATGCAACTACAAACACTTCCCAAATATAGCCGGATTCCTCAAGTATAGTTGACTGTGCTGGCAAATATATTATTCGCTCTAACTTAGTCTTCCGCGAAAGAGAATAGATGTAGTAATTTCAGGAGAAGCCCGAAAGACTCCCTCAACGTCTTGTCGTGACAATATGCCTAGGACGAGGAATAAATATCAATCTGCAGATTACCCCTGTTCTGATGATGGTTAAGATTGAAACGACATTATATGAATATATATTTATAAGTGCCCTTGCTCAAATGCAAATCGAATGCCCAACGTCAACCTCATACCACCCGATCATGCAACGATATAATTGCTCCAGGCCTTCACGTCTTTATTCATAGATTCATTGGCAGAGATGAAATACAAACGGCTTTTTCCCTCACACAAATTGTTAGCGCGGAGCATACAAACACTTATATCTTTAACTCCACTCCAAGAGTTCTCGTGTAAAAGCCCAATAAAAAAGGAAAGCAAATTGTTGTTTGAGTGTGAACGGAACTCGACATCTTACAGTTTGAGTCGTATACTTGCAAATTTTCCATCCACTTAAGCCGTCATTCATGGTGATTATGTTGCAGTAGGATGTATTTTAAATTCAAATGGTCAGTTCAATTGTAATATAGCACCATATAGTTCTTGAACTTGGTCCATGCACTGTTGCTAGTATACCCTTATCATAAATAGGTAAAATCTTACTTTTCACAGAGCTTATAGCTCTAAAAGGCAATTGACCTATTTTGTTGCATTAAAACTGCTCAAATCCCCAACAGGAAATAATGCGCAGAGATCGTGTAGTCAAGATGGAACCAATGAAGTGCAATACCTGATGAAGAGATGTCTCTGCTGACAATTACACGAGAATTTGAATTGTGTCGCTGGTATGATGGCCTCACAGTCCTGGCAATTGCTACCACTCTTTATACAGTCTGCTAGGATGCTCGATCGGAGTCTTAGCTCAAATTGGATTTCCGTGATTCATACACGCGAAGGCTTCGATCCAGAAACTGAATTCTTAACCACTGAGTTCCCATCGCCTGGACTCAAGACATTTGCGATATCCTTGTAATCTTCAATGATTAATACATCCACGATTTGCCTTGTTTACTCGATACCATCCTTTAATATTCCTAGCGATGACTTTGTCTTCCCCGTCATGTATTAGAGTACATTTGAATACAACTGAGTTTGACGCTTCTCTTGTACCTGACTAGGATTCTTTATTTTCCACGATCCTTCTTTGCTTCACACGTTTCTTGATTCCCTTTGCTTTATTCCTGAGTGCCCATTTCCTTATATGCTTTTAGTCTCCTCCTCTCAAATAATCGAATCCTTCTTGAGTGTAGTAGTGTGGTGTATAAGGATGGTGAGAGCCGGAGACTACGCAGCCATCATGCCATCGGAAATCTCCTGGCTGCGTTTGAACTGGTGGAGTATGCGCCTGGAAGGGGATATAGATTAAGAAATTCAGACTTGTGAATTTTTAACTTGGCTCTGATACCATGTTAATTCCTTGAGTTAAACAAGTCTGAATTTTCTTTAAAGGTATTCGATCTACAAGAGCAGAACATTTATTGATTTCAATGTCTCCAATTGTGGATCGGATCTACATTAAATATATAAGGAAGAGACACATCCCATGAGCGGACATGTCTCCACAAAGTGGAGGCATGTCCATTCATGAGATGTCTCATGAATTGTGCCTTTTCATCTAAACTAAACACCCGATCAGCAATTCGGAGTTAGTTACTTAATAAACATAAATGCTTTACTAAGTTCGATCTGATTTTATCTTGCACAAATAAACAATATCCAATCTGGAAATGATCACCGATAATGATGCTTGATCGAGATCCTATATGAAACAATGAAATGCTAATAATCCGCAATTAATAACCTCTAAATGCAGATCGATAATATACTTGGAATGTAGTAGATTTCGATATAAATGATGATGTATACAATTAATATATATATGTGTACATACTGACATACTGACATATATATACACACACACATATGATCATTTCTATATCTGACCGAAGCTACCATATTTCAACAGCCTTAAACTTCTGAAATACAGTAAATACATCTGATTTCTGTCTAAGAAAGTACACCCACATTTTACGATTGAAATCATCAACAAAAAGCAAGAAATACCTACAACCAGTAACAGAAGGTGTATACATTGGCCCACATACATCAGCGTGAACCAACTGCAGTACCTTCGAGGCTCGCCATGAGTCACCATCCATGAACGGTGTCCTATGTTGCTTCCTAGCCTGACAAGCTCCACAAACGCCATGATGCTGAGTTTGGATCTCAAGTAAACTAGCTACAAGTCCCTCCCGAGTTAGCTGAGAGAGATAGTGCACATTCAAATGCCCATACCGCTGATGCCAAAGACTGGTAATAGCAGAATTTCTGGCTGCCATGGCTAACTCTGGAGAATCACCTGTATCCATAAGTCTGTAAAGACCATGATCCTCAATACCAACAACCACAGTGGTGCGAGTCTCCTGATCAACAATGGAACATTTGTGTGCACTGAATACCACATCCAATTGAGGAGAATGCCGCATAATCTAACTAATAGAGAGAAGGTTTGGTTCCATACCAGGAATGTAGTCTACATTGAGGAATATGAGATTCCTCCCACTAGATTGAATCTGAATAGTGCCCTTACTGACAACGGTATACTCTTCACCTCCAAAAATAACCGAGTCATTGAAGGGAGAGTAGTCTGTGAACCGATCACGCCGATGAGTGAAGTGTCGTGAAGCATCTGAATCAATGTATCAGGCAGAGGACTTTACATGATCTGCAGGTCTTTTAGCCATAAATGCATTAAAGGCAGATTCCTTCTGCTTAGTGTGCTCAACAACATTTGCTTTCTGCTGAGACCCTCCCTGCTTCTTCTATTCAGAAGCCAAACGTTGACGACAATCCTTCTTCATATGACCATATTTGTGGCAATAATTACATTGAATGTTCTTTTTCTTAGGGCTGCCCGAAGGTGTTCTTGAGCCTTTCTGCTGCGAAGGTTGACCTTTCCCTTTGTTTTTAGGCTGAGACTTAGCTGCAAAAGCTTGTTTTGTAGAGGACGATGAGGCACTACTACCATACTGTTGTTTCCAGTGTTCCTACTGCAAGAGGATGGTACAAGGCTTTGGAAACTTCAAATCAACATTAGTCAAAGTAATGTTGAGGGTTTCAACAAAGTGCTTATAAGACTTCGGTAGACTTTTCAAGGTGATTACTACCATGTCTTCTTCCTCCATCTTCTGACCAATCGCCTCCAACTGATCACGGATGTCCTGAATCTTTGTTAGATGCTCTTGCAAGGACATTCTCTCATCCATCATGATGGAGAACAGCTGGTTTTTCAAAAAGAATGCACAACTCTTGTCGAAAACCTCATGCAAGGTTTTCAAGTGCTCCCAAATCTCGATAGCTGATTTGTTGGATGGAACCTGTGGAAGTTGATCATCAGTAACTGGAAGCTTAATGAGCATCACCGCTTCACGATTTTGCTCGTCAAACTTTTCCTACTCTTTACCCGCCGTTGTGGGATGAGTAGCATTGCCGATAATAATTTGATCAAGGCAACGATATTCAAAGATGGTCATCATTCATTGCTTCCAGGTATTATAATTTCTGCCATTGAAACTTTGATTGCCTTTCAACATAATGTTGGTCAAACTCGCCAACTTGCACGCTTTTCGAGGCATGAAAAACAAGGCAAACAAAAGAGGCAATAAAACATATTGCACTGATTCCGAAAGATTGAGGCAATTTTAGGCACAAAAATCAAAACAAATCTATCGGTACAAATTCCAAGGCACGAATTTTGAGACACCCAGAAATTTTTTGACGACTACCCATAAATTCTCTTGAAAACCTAGAAAGAATCTGGAATTAGAAATAATTTTCGACTTCAAATCAGAGGGTTTTTTCAAAACCCTAGCCGTCAGACATGTTTTATACTTAGAATTTGCTCAGATTGATTTCTTCTTGCAGAAAACCATACTGAGTAAATGAACAAATTCGTGCCCAGATGAAGGCTGAAAATTGCGCCCAGGAAGAAGTAATAAAACATGGGCCGAGAGGAAGAAAATGGGGCTTAGAATGAAGAAATCAAAATTGTGACCTTGAAGAACAAAAAATGCGTCCAAGAAAGAGGAAGAAATTGCAACTAGGAGGCTTCAAGTTTCAGAAAATTGTGCGCAAAAGACACACGATCAAACGCAACCAAAAAAGGACAAAAATCGTGTCCAGATGATCTCCAAAAAACGCGACTAGAAGAAGAGAGGAATTGCGCCAGGAAACTTGAAGAAAAACGGCGACGAATATACAAAATTGCTTGCAGAGAAAAATCTATCAAAGGGCACACAAATTTTTTAGAAAATAACTTGATTTCCAAAAAAATAATTAACCCTTGATTTTTTTTTTGAAAATCAAAATGTGATTTTTTCAAAAGACAAAGTGTTTTTTATTGTCCCTCCAATCGAACGAGCTCTAATACCATGTACAAAGAGATGGTAAAAAATCGAATGAATTATTTACAAAGAGGTACATAAATAGTTTACAAAAACTCGATGTTTCTAATATGAAACAAATGATCAGAGACAGGAAAAGAAACTTTTTAATATATACATTAAGTGACACAATTGACCATTAAATAAATAATTATAATTATTCTAATAGCTGTTGTACTCAGATCAGAACTTTATTAAGTCTGATATACTTTGCTTTCAAGTAGAAATAAGAAACAATTAGGGTTCCTTTTTTGTTGTGTTGCTTTATATAAACGTATGTTCTAATTTTATGTCTTGCTCATCAAAACATAAGGCATAAATCACAAATAGATATCCAAAAGCATCAATATACTTAGAAAATCAGTTTGCATGCAAAGTGTTTGACGAAATGTCAAACAACACAAACTGAAAAATTTAGGGTAGAATAGGCAAGGATTCTTACAATAGGACATATACGACCTAGTTCTAGCCCCTTCATTTCTTTTGTTTCCTTGGTGAAGAATGATGGTACCATAAGGATGTGCATTCATTATCGTGTACTAAGCAAGACCATCAAGAACAAGTATCCTATTCTGTGTATTGATGAGCTACATGGAGCGATCTCTCTCTCCAAAATAGATATTCGTTCTATAAACCATCAAATTCCTGTCCAGGAGCAAGATGTGCATAAAACAACTTTCAAGTGCCACTATGGATATTTTGAGTATTTGGTGATGCCCTTTGGGTTATCAATTGCTCTAGCTACTTTTCAGCCTTGCATGAACTATGTGTTCAACAAGTAGTTGCGAAAGTTTGTGCTAGTCTTTTTTGATGACATTTTGGTGTACAACAAGACATGGGAGGAGCATATACGACACCTAGATGAGGTGTTAAGCATCTTAGCGACTAACTCTATTTTTGCAAAAGCCTCTAACTGTGAGTTCGACATGATTGAGCTATTATATTTGAGAAATGTAATTGAAGGTGGAGTGAAGGTACATAGGGAGAAGATTCAAGCTATACTTGATTGGCCACCGCCAAATAATGCGTCCCATTTAAGGGTTTCATTGGTCTATGCACATATTATAGATGGTTTGTGAAAGAATTTTCTTCATTAACTGCTCCTTTGACAGATTTGACCAAGAAGGATACCTTTGTTTCGACGGATGAGACTCAAAAGATCATGGACCATCTTAAGAAGGTAATGAGTACTTGTCCTGTTTTGGCGTTACTGGATTTCTCTAAACCTTTTGTGCTTGAGTGTGATGCATCCGGTATTGGTATTGGGGCTGTTTTGATGCAAGACAAGCATCCAATTGCTTATGAGAGCCGAAAATTGAATGAGGATGAAAAAAGATTCTCTACATATGACAAGGAAATCTTGGCAATCATGCATGCACTTGAAAAGTTCCGTCAATATCTTGTGGCCAACAAGTTTATAGTGAGGACTGATTATGACAGCCTCAAGTATTTCATGGAGCAAAAGGGATTAAATGAGAGACAACAACATTGGGTGAGTAAGCTTCAAGGATATGACTTTGATATTGAATTTGTCAAAGGGAAAAATAATGTTGCTGTTGATGCATCATTTAGAAACCCTTCATTTTGCTCACTTTAAAAAATTTCAGCCTCTTGGAAGGATCATCTACTAGTAGAGTATTCAAAAAATTAGCATGCTTGTGAGATTCTAGACGATAAAATCAGTGATGAAAGTTATAAAGTGTTGAATGGCATTATCTATTATAAGGATAGAATCTATTTTGTACTGGAAAGGAAGCTTAAGCATAAGATTCTTATTGTCCATAACAATCAGCTTACTGGTCATCCAAGTTATTTGAAGGCATACAGGTACATTTGTGAAAGATTTTCATAGAAAGGTATGAAAGATGATGTCCTCAAGCATGTAAGCGAATGCATAGAGTGCCAAAGAAATAAAGCTGAAGTTTCTTTTTCAATAGGGCTGCTACATCCACTTCCTATTTCCAATAAAAAATGGGAACAAATATCAATGGATTTCATTACTGGCCTGCCCAAGATCAATGGTAAGGATTGTATTTTTGTTGTGGTGGATAGACTCACTAAATATGCTCACTTTATGTCAATGCCTTTTGAGTCTAGAGTGCCACAAGTTCTTGGTTTGTTTTTTGAACAAGTGTTTAGAGTTCATGGTGTGCCAAAAAGAATTGTAAGCGATATAGATCGCATATTCATCAACACTTTTTGCCTTTTGGAAAGAGTTGATGAAGTTGACTGGAACAAAACTCAATCATAGCACTAGTTATCATCCTTAAACAGATAGCCAAACAAAGATTGTAAACAAATGGCTTTAAGGCTACTTGAGAAACTATGTTTCGGGGCAACAAAAGGCATAGGCAAGGTATTTGGCAAAATCCTGTACAACACTACATAACATATGAGCATAGGTATGATCCCTTTCAAAGCTTTGTATGGTTATGAAGCTTCTACATTTGTGGACTTGATTTTTTTTGATTCTAGAGCTCCAAAAGCTCTAAGTGGGCTAAAGAGAATCAAGATATCCTTAAGGCACTTAAGGATAATATTCATATTGCATAGGAACAGCAAAAGAAATATGTTGATTGCCATTGAGTCGAGAGGTCTTTTGAGGCAAGAGACATGGTATTCTTGAGTTTTCAACCTTATAGACAATCCTCATTGAAAGTAAGTGGAGCAAAAAAGCTTAAACGAAAGATGTATGGGCCTTTCAAGGTGATTGAAAGAATTGGTGAAGTAGAATATGAGTTGGAGCTGCCATCTACAAGCAAAATCCATGATGTGTTCCATGTGTCATGCCTCAAAAGGCTCTCGAACAAGTGATTCCTTTTACAGAATTGCCTCCTATGGATGAAGAAGGTAAGTTGATAGTCATTCCAAAAACAATTTTGTAAGGGAGAAAAAGTTGAGTAAAACAATTTCTGAGTATCTCATCAAGTGGAAAAACTTGCCTTTGGAGGATGCTACGTGGGAAGGAGAGGAGATTCTTAAACTATGCTTGAGGACAAGCATTCTTTGGGTGGGGAGGATTGTGATGTCCCCAACTCAAGCCATGTGGCTTAATGATGCATGTGCTGTCCTGTCCTTGGATTACCCAAGAGGAAGAGGATGTAGAGCATTATTGGGTAACTGTGGAGTCTTTGGCTTGTATCCTATTCTATTCTTAAGTTGTGGGCATGTCTTTTTATGCAACTTAAGTGATTGCTAGCTTAATATTATATTCTTAAGTTGTGGGCACGTCTTTTTATGCAATTTAAGTGACTCTTAGCCTAAAGACTTATTATTTCCCCTTTTTGAGTTTAATGACTTAAGAGGCATGCACTTTAAGTGATTATCATTAAACATGTGCAAAAGGGGTCAAGGGGGCATTGGAAAATAAGGAGTCTATTGGCTCATTTTTGAGGGTTTTATTTGGAGCATTGGATTGGGCTTGCAATGAATCTATTGCTGAGATTAGATCATTCTTTTGGGAGTCATTATATAACATCTTAGGGTTCTTTTGGAGCTCATTATGTTATTAGTTTTTCTCTATTGCTGCTGCAATCTTTGGCTTAAGGTCTGAAAACCCTTGACTATCCCTGGTTTTGTAGAGACATACAAGCTCTCCCTAGTCAAAAGGGTGTGTTTTGGTGGAAGGGCTTTGGGCTATGATGCCCTAGCACATCATTTTCAGAGCTGTATTTTGTTAACAGGTTTAGAGGCCATTTTGGAAGGTGAGTTTCAGAATACCAGGATCAGATTTGGATTATTGACAGCCATATATCCTCCTATTTCTGAGGATCATTGAAGCTAATAAAAGAAAGGACAAATGGGACAGACCCAGCGTTGGTTTACTGGGGTTTTGGCAAAGGCGGCTAGGGTTTGAAGATATTTCTGAGGTATTTGTGCCTAAATCTGCGTACTGTTAATCATATTCATCTCAAAAAATAATGGGAAAATCAATGTAAGCTATTTCTGAAATTTCTGGGCAGTTTTTAGTGTTTTCTTTAACTTTTTGATATTCAGAAATATTTAGAAATTTCTATTAATTGGCAGAAAAATCAGAAAAATATTTTTGAGCTTGTTGAATGGTTACCTATTTGCAAATAAAATTTCAGAATTTTCTATTGCATATTTTTGGTGATATTGTGTTTTTTTCCATTATCCCTATTAGGGATATTGCACAAGCCTTGGCAAGTCCAAGTTGGTCTTGTAACTAGGATATTATATATATATATATATATATATATACATATATATTATGTCTAAATGTATGAATGTATAAGAGAATCAACAAAAACTGAAAATGGGGGAAGAGAAAAACATAGAGGCATGAAAAGGCCATTTTAACAACAATATAAAGAAATGATTAAATAGATGGTGAAGTAAAAAGAGGAAAAGGACCCAAAAAATCATTAAAAAGCTAAAGATACCCTGCAACAAGCTCAAAATATTGAGGTTGTAAATGCTTCTGTGGGTTCCTAACTGATTCTTGGAGAGCATCTCAATGGATTTTGTGGGAGGGTTGACTATGTCAAAGATAGGGCGCTGTTATCTTTTTATGATAGTTGACCACTTTAGCAAAAATGTTCATTATTAGTCCAGGCATGAAAACTATCAAAGAACATTAAGCAACTGTGATGTTTTCCACTAATGTTTAGATGTGCTTTGGTTTCCCCAACTGCATATCCAATAGAGATGCAATGTTTTTGGACAGATGTTGAACCATTTTGTGGGAGACAATGGATACCAAGTTGGAGAGCTCTACAATGTTTAATCCAAAAATTGCTGTTCAGAATGAAGTGGTATACAGAACAATGGCTCAGCTCTTAAGAGCCTACAACAGGAAGGATCCTAAGACATTAGATGAGAGTATAACTAATAACATATATTCAACATTCCACTATTTTTATACAGCATAAAAAAATTAATGAATATCATTGTTCTTATAATTAAATTTATAATTTTGAACATGTTTATGTTTATGTTTATAATATATATATATATATATATATTCCTGTACCCGAACCGGCAACTTAGTATATATGTATGTATGTATGTATGGATGGATGATTTTCTATTTTTGCCATCTTTTTTATCTATTTTTTAATGATTTTTTAGTCCTTTCCCTCTTTTTATTTTGCCGTCTATTTAATCATTTCTTTACTGTCATTAACCTGGCTTTTTCAAGCCTTCTCTTTTTCTTATACTATGCTTACAATTTTTGTTAATTCTCTTATACATTCATCTACACACACACATAGATAAATGGCTATGTTGGCATTTTTTTCTTTGGTTGTATGTATGCATGCATTTATATACACATACATACATATATAGAGGATTATATTTCTTGTTTTTGGTTTGCAAAATGTATATATTAATGATTTTTTTTTTTTTTTGTTTGTTTGTGTGGACGTACCCAGCTCTCCCTCAAATTTGTCGTACTAGTGTACCATGCTCGCGTACCTGATTCCAATTCCATAACTTAGCAAATCACAATGAAGAAATATTGTGCACCAGATAAATAAACAGCTCATCTAAGAGGATTTCCAAATTTTCGTAATCCAGTCAAGGAGATCTAGGAGACTAGGCGATGGTTTATGGAATCTGCAAATCAATGCATGATCCACATAGCATTCTGTTGCCTCCAACACATCCTCTGTTACTTCTAAAACTGGAATGAAATAAGAAGTATTCACCTTATGAATTCCACAGCTGGAACAAGAGTTTTCTCTAGGCAAAACCTTGGCATCCCCCAAAGATGAACTCTCTAATCCAATAGCTATTGTGGCCAAAGAGCCAGTAACTTGGGAACACAACTTAAGATAACCCTTAGGGTTGGCAGATATATCAACTTGTGACTTGACAAATTCAGTGCAAAGATCAGCAGGGCCAACATCTGCAGTTGAAGGTTTCAACAACCTTGAGGCTGATTCATCTGAAGCAAGATTATGAGGGATCACACCAGTCTCCTCTAGCACTGATGCTTAGCCAAATCAAAACCCCAAAAATAGTGAGCGGCCCAGTCACATGAATAAACAATAGACAAATGAGTGTTGAGGGCGAAGTGCTCAGGAAAGATATTAGCAAAATCATCATTGTGGCATGCAGAGGTCGCCTACTGCAGAACCACAATAAGAATAGAAGATAAGGGCACGATGACCAAACAACATCTATAGTTGCACAAAAATCCGAAGCCGGACACTATGTAGGACTATCCATGTAACTAGCACAATCATGCACAGAAGTGGTTGCTGCCATCTCCTCAAAAATGTTATGGTGAAATTCTGTGGATGTTAATATAAATCAAACTCTTAGCATTTATTCCAGTGTTCCTTAGGGACATGTCCCTGGTGATATTGACACATCCACCTATTTGGGGATTTCTCAGGGGCTTGGGGACTGGGATGAAATGCACCCCTCTTGTCCCTAAAGTAAAAAAACAGCTGGGATGACCTTGGGATGCCCCCTAATTTGGGGGATATTCATGGGGACATCTCCCTTTTTAAAACAGTTTTGGTGATGACTGTTGTCCACAACATCCCTTGACTGTTTTGGGGATGTCAGGTTGTCCCTTGGCCTGCATTCCTTTGGCCATGTAAAAAAGACCAAACAAAAAAAGCTAAACCTAATCCCTGAAACCCTGTCCCTAAAACTTGAAACTTTGAAAACTCTTAAGATTCTGCAGGAATCTGCACTCAAAATGTTGTGAAGCTGCTTCCAGGAGCTCTATAATGGAAACCAAGTAGTAAAGAAACAATGTTTTGTCAAAATATCTTTTTGGGAGTCATCAAGCAAATTGTGCGAAATCAAGCTTGTTTATATATGAAAGTCACAATTATATTTTGTGTTGATTGTTACGGCTGAGTTGTATGGTAATGAACTTGAAGTTTGTCTCTTCTAATAAATATTCTGGGTAATGCTTGTTAATGATATCATGCAGCATCGATATAATACTCCAGCTATCTTTCTTGGCGAATAAATTAAATGATAGCTATGTGCTATTTAATTTATAAGATCTCAAGAGGCGTAATCATTAAATGTAAAGGCACTTGTATTAAAGGCCGACCTCCTCATCTTGGCGTGATTTATCTTTTATTAGATATACCTTTATTCTGGCCGACTTGTATTAAATAAAGAAAGGCGTCTCTTCAAGATGTATAAATAAGAGATTACTTTCTCATTTGTAATCATCAAGTTAGAAGAAAAGTTCGATTCAGTCAAGTGCGAATTTCATCAAGAGCAGATTGTGAATTCAGTCAAGGGCAGAGATAGATATTAGAGAAGTGCAGATTATTATCTGCCATTGCATCTTGTTTATGTGCTGAAGATAGGCCTTGTGATTGGCCTCATTGTAAAGAGAATTGTTGCCACTATTTATATATATAAGTGAGATCTTTGTTGCTGGGTTTTTCTCCCTCAAGAGGAGGGTTTTCCCAGGGTATCTGCTATGTTGCTGTGTCTGATTTTGAATTAATTTTCTGTGCATTAATCTGATCATTAAAATTTACATGGTATCAGAGCCAGGTTTGAGAGGATCATGATCAGATTATTTCTAATCAGCAATACCCTAGTTGTTCATCTATCTACATTAGTCAAGATGGTGAACGGTTTGAAGATCGAGGATAGACTCGAGGGTGCATCTAACTTCACATCATGGAGGTTTAGGATCATGCTTACCTTGCGTGAAAATGACTTGGGTGAGTTCGTAGAGTCCAGCGTTCCTGAACGTGAGGAGGAAGAAGTGAAGTTACAATGGGTGAAGAAAGATATTAAAGCAATGAAGATATTGGTTGATTCCGTCAAGGATCATATTGTGCCTATCGTCTCTAAGTTGAAGACAGCGAGAGACATGTTCAAAACATTGGAAGAGATGTCTGAAATCAACAATACCAATGAGCACTTGCCGAAGCAATACTTCATCGAAGATAAAGCGAAAAGTGAATCCCGGTGGTGCATACTTTTGAGAGTTGCAGATTTGAGATCGACTCGACAATAGGGCATATGGTTGATGACAAAGACGACTATGCTTGCTCTCAATGGTCTACCTTTGTCTTGGGAATCTTACATTCGAGGGAGATGAGTGCAAGATCAAATTGCCTAAGTTTGATAAGCCTAAGTCACTATTGCATTCAAGAGGAATCAAGGTTGGTAGCAAGAGAAGCGTTGATAAAAGTTCAAAGAATGAAGACATTCATGTTCTCGCCTCCCATGCTTCAAAGAAGAAAGGAAAAGATGGAAGGAAAGGATTCTTCAAGAGGAATCGGGACAAGGGAAATGATGATGCACCTCCATTTAAGAAGAAGAGGGATATGTCCAAGATTCAATGTTTTAGGTGTGACAAGTTTGGGCACTTTGCCAAGTATTGTCCAACTAGACCTAAGCAACAGGTCACCATTGTGGATGTTGATGATGCCTCTCCTCAAAAGGATTCAAGTGAATATTTGTTCTATTCAGCATTATCAAGTAGTGTACCTTTTGGCACCAACACTTGGATAATCGATAGTGGTGCTTCACGACACATCACCGGCTTTAAAGAGCACCTTTCAAGTTTGGTAGAAAAGGAGTCTTCTGAACAAGTCATCATTGGAGATGATGCTAGCTACTCCGTGAAAGGAATTGGGACCTCTACACTTCATTTGGATTCCGGCATATCACTTCAATTGGGTAATGTTCTTTATGTTCCTGGAATCAAGCGCAATCTTATTTCTATATCAGCTTTGGAAGATAAAGGATATCAAGTTGCCTTCTCCAAAGGAAAAGTTCTAGTGTGGATGGAGAACTCTAGCTTCAAGGATGCTCAAGTAATTGGAGTTAGACATGAAAACCTTTACAAGGTTTGCACACGTTCTTTACAAGCTTTGGTTCATGACTCTTCAAGTCTTTGCGATCTTTGGCATCGGAGATTGGCTCACTTACACTTCCGAGCCTTACCTATCATGAAGAAGATGGTATCGGGTCTTCCCAAGTTCAACCAGGAGCACGAAGGTACTTGCAAGGGCTGCGCATTGGGTAAGAATATAAAAGCCCCTTTTCATAGTAGAGAAAATAGATCCTAAGTGTATTTTTAGACCTTATTCATTGATTTATGTGGACCTATGCATTCCTTCTTGAGTGGTTTCTTGTATTATATTCTTTTCATTGATGATCGCACTCTAGGAAGACTTGGTTATTTTTGAAATCTAAAAGGAGTCAGTGTTGGATAGGTTTAAAGGGTTTTAAAGCCAGTGAAAATCTTTACGGTAAAAGAATTCAAAGTCCCTCGGATCACGACAATGGTGGAGAATACACCTCACGGTAGTTCGGAATTTTGTATTGATGCAAGGATTAAGAGGGAGTTCTGCGTTCCCTATAATCCTCAACAAAATGGTGTTGCAGAAAGAAAGAACAGAACGATCGTGGAAGCAACGAAGGCCATGATCCATGATCAAGATTTACAAACCTTCCTATGGGCAGAAGCTTCCAGGACAGCTGTGTATGTTCAGAACAGAAGTCCTCATAAGATCTTGGAGAATATGACTCCAGAAGAAGCCTTTACAGGGAAGAAGCCTGAAGTCAGTCACTTGAGGATCTTTGGATGTCCTGTCTATGTTCATGTTCCCAAGGAAAGAGAACCAAGTTGGGCGCCACGGCCAAGAGAGGAATATTTGTGGGTCACGATTGAAAGGACATCAAAGCCTCTGAATTTATTCAATTGGAAGATGATGATGATAGAGAATCGATAGGGGATGTCACATTAGGGAGAGATGTTGCATTAGGAGAGAGAATCCAAGGGGATTCATATGGAGATTGATAATGAAGAGTCTCCTCAGGATATGGAAGTTGACCATACTCCTGAGATTCAGAGGGAGACTTCAGAACCAAAAGAAGATATTGATCTTGTTGAACCCTTGGAACCTACTGATGGGCCTACTGACATTGTTATTGGGAGAAAGAGACCTCTATGGGCCAGGCGTACTATGCAAGAGGCTGAAAGTTTTGCAGCTCCTAGAGGCACATTTAGAGAAAGTAAAAGGCCACACATAGTTCTCAGGTTATGTGCCTTGATGAGATAGATATAGAATCTGAGCCTACCTGTGTTGAGGAAGCATCTAGTCTTCAAGTTTGGAGAGATGCTATGACAGAGGAGTATCAGTCAATTCTTAAAAATGATGTTTGGGATATTGTTCCTAGACCCGAGGGCAAGTCTGTGGTATCTTCTAAATGGCTATTCAAGATTAAGCATGCTGCAGATGGAAGCATTGAGAAGTACAAGGCAAGATTTGTGGCTCGTGGATTTTCTCAGAAAGAGGGAGTTGATTACGAAGAAACATTTACTCCTGTTGCTCGCTATACTTCTGTCATAACCATCATTGCTATTGCTGCATTTAGAGGATGGAAGATTCACTAGATGGATGTAAAGACAGCTTTTCTCAATGGAGTAATTGAGGAAGAAGTGTATATAGAGCAACCTGATGGATTTGAGGTTCATGGAAAGGAGTCACATGTTTGCAAGCTGAAGAAGGCCTTGTATGGTCTTAAGCAGGCTCCTCGTGCTTGGTACGAAAGGATTGATCGTTACCTATCAAGCTTGGGTTTCTTAAAGAATGATGCTGATTCGAATCTCTACTTCAAGGTAATCAATGGTGATGCATTAATTTTGGTTTTATATGTTGACGATCTGATCCTTACTGGAGAAGATCACCTGATTCTTGAGTGTAAGAGGGTGGCTTG
Organism: Sequoia sempervirens; assembly: GCA_007258455.2. Lineage (NCBI taxonomy): Eukaryota > Viridiplantae > Streptophyta > Pinopsida > Cupressales > Cupressaceae > Sequoia > Sequoia sempervirens. The sequence goes on from VDFB02375399.1 coordinate 207,687, forward strand.
AATTTGAGATGAAGGACCTTGGGCTCATGCATTACTTCCTTGGATTAGAAATTAGAAACTAGATGAGACCGATTCTAAACAGGAAAGTACACCGATGATATACTTAAGAGATTTGGCATGATGGATTGCAAATCCATGTCTACACCTATGGAACCAATCTACCATAAATTGAAGGGAGGCAACTAGTTCCAGATTTGGTGGATCCACCATTCTATGCAGACGGTTGATTGGATCGCTGATGTATCTAGTTAACACTAGACACGATATTTGCTATCACGTTGAGGTGCACTTGCCCGGTTATGTGTGATGCAGAACAAATACATCTTGTTGCAGCTAAACATATCACGAGATACTTGCGTGTACGGTTGGATATGGGTTGAGGTATATTTGGAGATCACGGACTTGGAGTTACTGCGGTTTCTTGCGGTCGATTGGGCGGGAGTTGTGTACACCGGATCGGAAGAGCACCTCTGGTTGTTGCTTCAGTTTGGGTTCAGCTATGATTTCCTAGTGTAGCAGGAAGCAGTCATCTGTAGCACTGAGTACAACAGAGGCAGAGTATATTGCAGCTTGTTTGGCAACTTGGGAAGCAGTGTGGCTTCGTAAGCTCCTTGTAGGATTGTTTGGACAATCAATGAAGCCTACTATCATTCATTGTGATAATCAGAGTTGTGTGAAGCTTTCTGTCAATCCTGTGTTTCATGACAGAACCAAGCATGTTGAGATCAAGTACCACTATATCAGAGATATGGTACTGAGGAAGGCTGTACAGTTGAGGTACATCAGCACTGATGAGTAGACGGCAGATATTCTCACCAAGCCTCTCGCTAGGATAAAGTTTGTGTACTTCCGAGATAAACTTGGTATGGTGGAGAATCCAGCCTTGACTGAGTAAGAGTCTCAGTATCAGTGAGCCTTGTTAATGCATTTTCCTCTGAGACGGAGGAATTTGAGGTGCAAGCCCTTGTTAATGCATTTTCCTCTGGGACGAAGGAATTTGAGGTGCAAGCCCTTGTTAATGCATTTTCCTTTGAGACGGAGGAATTTGAGGTGCATGCCCTTGTTAATGCATTTTTCTCTGAGACGGAGGAATTTGAGTTGCAAGCCCTTGTTAATGCATTTTTTCTCTGAGACGGAGAAATTTGAGGTGAAAGCCCTTGTTTCCACCCTCTGAGTTGAGTCATGGTGCATGTCATGTGTGAGACTACATGACATATATTGTACTTGTGTTTCACCCTCTGAGAGACTCATGGTGAAAGTCACGTTGAGGTGACAACATCACGCAAGTGATGAACACTTGTACTTACCATAGTATGATTGTAGCCATTATGGTTAATATCATGTTGAGGCGATATCTAATATCACGATGAGGTGATATTCTTCTTTTCACATCTGGTTGTAGCCAATGTGATGAATGTCATGTTGAGGTAATTTGTTTTGAGCAGCTGGATGTATTCTCTAGCTGAGAGGGAGTGTTAATGATATCATGCAGCATCGATATAATACTCCAGCTATCTTCCTTGGCGAATAAATTAAATGATAGCTATGTGCTATTTAATTTATTTTGAATTCAAGAGGCGCGATTCTTATAAAGAGTTTCTTCATTTGTTAAGCAACAGATATTAAATGAATAATACGTTATTTGTATTATGGCCGACCTTCCTTCATTGGCGCGATTAATTAAAAGAAGATATATTTTATAGTTGGCCGACTTGTATCAAGTTAAGGGTGGCATCCCTTCATATTGTATATATAAGAGATCACTCTCTCATTGTAAATCATCAAGTAAGTTCAATATTATATTCTTCTATTGAGAGTGCGAATTTCTTATAGAGCAGATTGCGAATTCAGTGAAGGATAGAGATAGTTATTAGAGAAGTGCAGATTATTATTGCATCTGTGTTAGGTGCTGAAGTTTGGCCTTGTTATTGGCCTCATTGTAAAGAGGATTGTTGCCTCTATTTATATATATAAGAGAGATCTTTGTTGCTGGGTTTTTTCTCCCTCAAGAGGAGGGTTTTCCCAGGGTATCTGCTGTGTTATTGTGTCTGATTTTTGAATTAATTTTCTGTGCCTATAATCTGATCTTAAAATTTACAATTAGTAATGCAGCGATCATGAGTATTGACAGGCAGTAATTAAATATATTAAAAAGACAGTGTACAGCAATCTTATAAAGGCACATTAAAGCAGTGATCATACTTCAAAGGCTACGATCCATATTCTTAAGCATTAGGAAGGAATCAAAGTAAAAGAAATAAATATTATCTCATGTAGTCAGCGCTCCCAATACAAGACAAAGGTGTTAATCACACGATAATGAAAAGGTGTGATTAAGGTTTTGTGAAAGGACACCATTATTTGTAAAAGACATCTCTCTTGAAGAATGTATAAAAGGAGAGTCTGGGAATCGAATGGAGGGGACATATACACATATAGGAGAAAATGGGAAGTCTGATCAGTAAGCACTCAGAGATGACTAATAATCTGCACTTCGGAGAGGTAACAGAATGGGAATGTAATCAGATTTAAAACACAGATTACAAACAGTGAATAAGGACAGGAAATAGGAGTATTACCTGAGCATAGCATCAGAGATAATCAGATAAGTATAGTATTGCAAGAATATATGGGGACAGTAAATTCACATATAATTATAGATATATTTATATATTCATATAAAATATAAATACATAGATTATATACGATTATGCAATAATGATGCTTGCAATAATTATTGAGCCTTATAAGTTGTTATGTTTATTTAATACGAATATGGATAATAGATTCTTATGCAACAATATCCCCTGACTGTTAAGGACAGATCGGTTGAAGGGAAGAAACATACAGACCCGCGATCACAAGGGAAACCAGTCCAGCTCATCACAGCAGACTATTATTATCAAATATATATATATATTCAGGGGTATATTCTGCCAATCAATGTTTTACATATGTATACATATTGCTGATAGAGAATAAAGAATGCTTAATGTATATTTTCTTATGATAGAATATGTGATATGCTTGATTGTCTGAAACCTACCTTGTAGGAAGGGCCTGGGGTGGAGAGGTAAACAAGGCTAAGTAAGTAGGCCATTCTAGGGTTGACCATTATGGCTCCTAGGACTAGAGGGTACTTACGTAGAGAGCCAAGTAACCCACTTACGACCCCCACCCAATTCCACAAGATGGCAAGTGTCTTTAGGGGGTTGAGACATTGATGGGGAAAGCAGATACAAGCCACCAAGGGAGAGGGCTGTGGTAGACACCCTCTTAGGCTTGGTATAGAAATGGCTTCGGGCGGAGCCATCATGTCCCTTATCCCAAAATCCTAATATGCTTGCATTATTGATAATCTATGGATGTGATGTAATTGCCTAACTCTAATAAATAAGTATATATCAAGGTTCAAATCCAGTACTGCATCATTAAAGAGAGATTTATTTAGTAAGATGAAACCCTAACCCTAATTTGTTGCAATTTGCGATCAGTAGGCAAATTTTAGGGTAAATCAGGAGAGGGACACCACAGGCTTCTAATGTAAAGTCTTGCCTTTGAAACATAAAGGCTTTGTTTGATTAAGTGCCTGCTGTTGATCATAGCTAAATCTATCAGTGGGCAGGAGTTTTGAATTTAAAAGAGGAAGGCTTTTTTCTCAAAGTTTCAAGAACCATCGATCCCCTGACACTCTAACATGTTGCAATTGTGGAGGTTTTGTTTGCCTCTGCGCATTACAACTTGTAAAAGACGTTCCAACTATTGATCTTTAAAAGAGAAACTTCATCCAGGGCTGGCATACCACACTGGCTTCAAAACTAAAAACTCAATCAAACAAAGGGCCCCACTGAAATGCACTTTCCACATGGCAGGTTGGTGAGGAATTTTGAAGGTGCCAGGAATTGTAAAAGAATAATTACTGTAAGATCTATCTTGAAAAGAAGATTTGTGGCCATTGGTTTCAAAAACCAATTTCTCATGAGGTAATAATAAGTAGAATGAAAAGAAGGACAAGAATACGAAAGTGGTTTGTGGATGAAGACAAGAACTTGCCTTGCAGATTTTGATGTCAAGTGAATAATCTGGAGGACGAACAATGCAAAAATAGGATCTTTTAGAAATTGCAACTATGCAATCATAAATGATTTTTTCTTGAGAAAAATACATAGATAATAGGATTAACCTAATTGCTTGCACGACAAGCAATGAAAAGGAAAATCTCCCAGATTGTTCCAATTGAAGTATTGAGGTGCTTGTTGGAAAAGGCCTTGATAATTGTAATTTTGAATGCTACTTGTACAATTTCTAAGCCTATCTGTAATATGAGGCTTAATCTTAGTGCACGAGCTGTACTTGTAAATTGTATAAATAGAGCCTCACGGTCTGTAATTAGGATCTTTTAAGCAATTGTCTTTAGCATTAGTTTTAGCCTTAGCATTGTCTCTTTCTTAAAGCTCTTAGCCTTTGAAGTTGAATGCATTTGTGTATGGTTTGAAGCACTTGATAGAATGATTGTAGCTGGATTGAGCCCTTCCCATAATATTTTATATGAATGTTTTATCTGAATGCTGTATTGAAACTCTTACCTATTGCATTTTAGTAAATTTTGTTAGTTTAAAGTTAATTATGAAAGTCATCTGTTCTGTGCCATTTTTGTTGAGATTGCTTGGAAGATCACAGTATTCTTTCATCGCACAAATTTTCTTTTCTTTTTGCAACCCCCAGTATTAATTAGCATTATAATAGGAGTACCAACCTAAATCTAGAGATTGTTCTAAGTTTGAAACACTTAGGACTTCCCATTGTCATGGTTTGACTGTCAGTGCAATAAATAGATGGTCAGAATTGACTCTTGGCTTGTTGAGTTGTTCCCAAATCAAAGTCATGTGACCTTAAATAAGACCATCAGTTGTAAGTTAGGACCTCACTTAGTCCTTTAATGTTTTTTTTCTTGGTTATAGAAGTAGATATGAGTTAAAGTAACATTTATTTAATCTATATGCATATGCTTATAGAAGACATTAATGTCACTTGTGGTGTATTACATTCAGTAACTACATTGTATAATAGCAACATGCAAGTAGCCTGTATTTATTAAGTTGTTTGAAGATCACTTTCAAGACACTATGTGGAATTTAAATGCATTACAATAAAACCTAAAATTCAAATGTTTGATCATTTGGCATGGTAAATCTTTGGTGAGGTTATGGGCTGCATTTAATGCAGTGGGGGATAAACTTGGGATGCATTTGTAAGTTTTTTAAAAATGGATCACATTACTATATACCCTGTCAAACTTGGGACCATTAAAATGTGCTACATAATTGTTACACCAAAGCCTGGTCATCTCCCTTGGAGTTATGGGCTTTGCTATTGCAGTGAAGGGTAATTGAACCTGGGTCATGCTCATATGAGTGCCTTCTATAATCATTACACCACAATCTCTTGGAAGAAAAGCTGAAACAAGACAAGTTTACTTGACGTCAAAAGCTGAAACACACACTAACATATATGACAGACAAAGACATACAATGCCACACACAAACAATACAAATACAGATTACAAATCTGCTGTTTTGTCTAAATCATAGTAACGAGTCTCGGACTCGGCTCAGACTCGGTGCGCGCGACTCGGCGACTTGGGACTCGGACTCGGCGCAGACACGGCAAAATGAAAAAAAGTTGAAAAAACCGTAGAAATTTAGAGATTTTTAAGGATTTAAAACTTGTTTCAAGCACCCTTTATTGAATACAACACAAATAAAAGCAAATTTGATCACATGCATAAGTATACAACGATCACATAAGTATAAAGTACACAAATTGTAGTTGCGTTGCTGAAGGAAATAGCATACTTAGATATATAAAATTAGTCAAATGTATACAAAACTCATGGAATATGAAATCCATGACATCAAATGTTCCATACAAATATGAAATATCAAAAGTAAAACAATAGCTATAAGTCTATGACTCTATGCCCTATGGCATAGTGGAGCCAACATCCTTCCTAGAAGGCGTCTAAGGGTCTGGATGATGTTGCGATTCACAGCCATAGTCTACTGTGTCGACTCTCCAGCCACCACTCTCACCCGGCGACAGCTATGTCTCCCTCGTGCTCCTAGCCTCCTCCTAAACCATGGCTACAATCTCGGCCTCTCTGCCAGCGGTCCCGCAATCAGGTCCCTGCGTCACTAAAGGCCCGCATCACAGCCAGCCTCGGTGATCCACTTTCGGTGTGGATCAACCTCCTCTAGCCTGATTGGGGTGGAGTCATGATAAAATATATTCCTATATCTGAGGCGAAGGTTGTAATGAACATAAACCAAATCATTCATCCTCTCCACTGACAGTCTATTGCGCTTCTTGGAGTGTATGTGCTCAAACATACTCCAATTGCGGTCACAACCAGATGAACTGCATGGCTGGCTCAATATACGAATAGCAATATTTTGCAGGATCGGTGTATCAGAACCAAACATATGCCACCAACTATCTGAGATGAGAAAAAGAAACAAAATCAATCTCATTTCAAGTTTCAAGTTCAAGTTCAACATTTAATAATAAATTATAATATAAAAAGATGAAAATTATGCCGTTAAATATATTTTTACCTAGCAGTAATGTTGTCCTATTATCTTTGCACATTTGACATGCAAAGAAGTCTCCTTGTGCCTTAGTGAAGGCATCTATCTCTTGCACCACCTATGTAGTAATAGTGGGCAACATCCGGCTCCTATCATTAGATGTAGAGCCACTAAAGAATTTCTCTATGCTTACTTGGAGATCAGTGAATTGGAAGGCCGGTTAGGAAACATCTGTTGCATGGATGGAGCCTATGAAGTTGGTTTTACCATCTCCTATCAATGATATCCCAAATGGGAGACGATACTTCTCCTCAACTCCACCAGAGACTGGTCTAATGGCCTCTTTGGCCTTATCCATGCCCTCATATATGTAGCCCATTGCGGGCTTCTCCCCATCTGCAACTCGTAGGAGAACTAGCAAGGGCTCAATAAACTACAAAGTGCAAACATGTTTCACAAATAAGTGTGAACGAAAATAAACAAATAAAAGTAAGATATGATTAAAAATTAAAACATAATAAAGAATTAAATTTTACCTTCACAATCTTGTCCATTGGTGTCCAAAACCCTTGCTCATCAAAAATGCAATCAGCCACAGCAATCCCTGCAGTGCTTGTAGAAAAGGATGAGGAAGACCACTCCTTACTAGTAAACATGCGCCTTAAAGCTGCCCTTGACCGAATCAAGGATTGTATTGTGATAAAATTTGTTGCAAACCTAGTGATGCCAGGACGAGACAACTCCCTCAACCCCATGTATTGCCTCATAAGGTTAAGCACCCATGTACGATTGTATACAAATTTGCATATGTTTTTTGCTGCATCCACACATGTTTTGATCCATGGGAGCTTGCCAAGATCCTCCAACATGAGGTCAATGCAATGGGCGGCACATGGAGTCCAAAATATAGTAGGGTGCCTCTCCATCAATAATCTACCAGCAGCAACATAATTTGCTGTGTTATCTGTCACCACTTGCACTACATTCTCTTCCCCCACATCAGCTATCACCTCCTCTATAGCCTCACACAGGTATGTAGCGACATTTTGAATTAGGCGAGAAGCATCAATGGACTTCATGAAGCCCCGATTGTCACACAGAAAAAAATAAAGCAAAACCAATTATTCAATAAATTAAAACTGTAAATCAGCCATATTATTTAATAATCACTAAATCAAATTCAAATTTCAGTATTACATTGAAGTACAGGTACCTCAGAAACACAGGAAATTAATGGAGTGTCTATTTCTCTATGGAGTTCAACCATAGGTCATGATGGTGCAACCAATCATCCTCCACTGCTTGCACTACTCCTCTAATTGTGCTTTCACATCTGCCACCTTTTGAGTCAAAAGTGGGCCCTTTAATTCATCTTCACTAGGGGCTTTGAACCCCGCCCCACATATGGTTATGGCATCAACCATGTTTTGCCAGAAAGGTGACCTAAAACATGTGATAAATAAATTAATAAGTTACTTAAGTATTGTAAAATGAAAAGTTTTAAGTTTTTAACTTTAAATTTGAATTCGATAATGAGATACATCTAGATTCTAAAATTTAAATATAAATTGTAAAACAATTAAACAAAAAAGAATTACCTGGCTACATGGAAGGGAATGGTGTAGTAGTACCAAAAGTCTGCAATTGTCTTTTTTGCTGCATCATGTGCATCCTTGTTCCAACCCATGCTCTGAAGCGACAGTTGGGAACCAGGAGTAGTGCGTGGTACAAAATATGAGTCCACCCTAGATTTACGAACTCTAGGGCCAATGCTAATACTGCCACTACCACTAGCAGTAGCAGCGCCACCAGCACTAGGAGTACGCATAGGCATAGCTGATGCAGAAACAAAAGCACTAGCACAAGCACTAGCACTAGGACGGTATGGAGGCATGGAAGAAGCATCTCCAACAGCACCAAGTCCCTGTCCAACTCCAACACTCACCAACTCCTGCTTCTGTTTCTTTTTCATTTCTTTTTGCATTTCAAAAGTTTCTAATTTCACTTGCACTTCACGAACAACCTCAGGAGGTGCTCTAGTGCAACCCACTGCATCATGGGCGGGTATGCGTGCAAGATGGTATTTTAATCTATTTATGCCTC